>JARJDV010004540.1:0-56401 GCA_030264675.1 Anaulacaspis nigra
TTTTGAAAATCGGTACGGTGGTTTTTGAGATATAACGATTTGAAAGAAAAATAGGCATTTTGGCCCACTGTGCAATGGGCGGCGAGCATCAGCAGCAATAGAAAAAGATAATCAGTAATTCCGACCCGCATATTTCACGCGGTGAAACTTTGCAAAATCCACCCCACCACCATTGCTGCCGCTGCCACCACACCAGATACCCAGGTCACTTCCGCTAAGAATGTGTTTGTGTGCGGTGCGTCGCCCATCCTCCGCACACACCGTGCATCCGTGGCAACCAGCATATCCGTATGAAATCCGGGAATACCATCGACGACTTGCCACTTTGAAATACAACTGTGTTTTCACGTTCGCTTCGAATTTACCTGGCGCCCGAATATGCGGGTGGCGCAAAGCGGAGGCAAGCCAAGCGAGCCAGCCAAAACTTGGACGCAAAAACCACACCATTCACGTTTTTCATTGGAATGACTGCAGATTGTTGATAATATTGTTTGTTTGCGGCGTTTATAATAGCTCGATTCATAAATTTGCCGTATGCGTATATTGCAATGCGGAATGAGAAGTCGAAAACATCCACGACGATACAACAACACGAACGGCAATTGAGCGAGCACACGCGTTCCCGGCTCGTTCTCGCTGCCCAACAATGCGCTCCCTGTTCCGCGCCGGAACTGTATACGAGAGTTCGTATGTGCGCGGATTATTATTTATGAAGGTGGTCGAATGCGAATCGGATGGGAATCGCGAAGAGTGAAGAAGGTGGCGTCCGACATCCAGCCTCATACAGCAGCACCAATTCGACTCCCAAATATCATATCGTAAACAATTCCCGAACAAATAAATCAGAAGCGCAGCGCTACGCTCCTTCCACACCAACAACACATCCCCTTACATTCCCATCGCGTTAAAGCAAATATCTGAACGTTATATGATAGCGACAAATCCCGGACAGCGCGCGCTGCAACATCGTTGGCGGCAGCTAGTAAATAAAGCTTAGTGTTAAAAGCGCGTAGTGCGAGAATTAGAAAACAAACAAGATGTCCCACTCATATCCTGTATTCCGTATACGTACAAACGCTTCGCACAAACGACATATACATACAGACCATTCTTTGCCATCCACGCTGCTGGCGCATCCCGTTACTCTCTGTGAGTGCAAGCAACCGCAGCAGCTTATCTCTCCACTTGCTGTCGTCCCACTGCGTGACAACTCGCCAGTAAATGCCAACCGCACTCGGCCAATCTAAGCGCCACTTGAAATACATTACATTAATTTTGTAGTGAATGCCAGAGGCAGTGTCGCTGAGCCGACGTAATGTTCATATTCTTCAAATAAACCGGATTAGAATAGAAAATCCCTTCCCGACATCATTATTGTTTATAGTCGTGCAGCACGTATGTTCGTTTGCTTGGCTTGGCCAAAGTTCGGCGGACCACGCGCGAACCCGCGGCCCAAGCAAAGGGATGACGCATGAGAAATTAGGCGTCCCGCATTTAAACTGGTATTTGCAGTCAGAAAGTGGACGCGCTGGGTGTGGGTAATGCGGCGACCGCCAGTGTTGAATAAATTTATAAATTTAGCCGGTGTCGGTGGTGGTCGCCACGCTGCAGGAAGCATGCCCGGTTGGCTCGCTGGCCGGCCGCTGCCGCCGCCGGCATTGCCCCATTATTGGGAATTGAAATAAAGTTCGGATCGATAGCTGCCGGCGAATCGACGTCCGCTTTACGTGGCCAATTGTTCAACAACTTGATCCACTTTATTTAGTCGCCTTTATAGTCTCGGGCGCGCGCGATTAAAGCCAGCACAACGCCGGAGAGCTAATGTACAATCCGGAATGGCTTCCGAGCCGAGTAGCGCGGCTCGTTACGCAGCACACGCGAAGCGCATAGTACACCCGCATTCGCCGCCAATGAAGGCGAGCGATGGAACAAAATTGCAAATAACGAACATCCCTTTTGCATGTACGCCTCTCAATGATTGCGCCTTGTTAAGAAAACTATCTCTATATTACATGCCTCGACAAAGCGAGCAGCAAACGCCCGCCCGCCCGGTCCGACCGGGAACGTTATCTCATATCGAAGGGAATTTTTGATAACAATGCGCACCGGCCACAAAATGGCCGCCTAATCCTACCAGTTCTTCGCCGCCGCCGCCGTCTGACAATGCCAAGGAGTGCGCACGTGAGAGCACGCAGTATATGGGTCGGGCGATAAATCATCCATGGTGTTACATACACTTTCATTATTTTTAGATAATGATCTTAAAAGATTTATTTTAACAGCAATAAAACGGTAGCATTAACCAACCGCCGCTGCCGCCCAACTAGCTACGAGTGATTGATTGATGGCCCGAAGACACAGCACACACACGAAGTGGCCAACTTGGCTTTCACACTCATCTTCTCCGGCGAGGGCGAGAAGTACTAATGAACTATTAGTTACGACTTGGCTCCAATGATGCATCACAAAAGTCGCGTCGTGCGGAATCAACGAATAAACAAGATTCATCATACTGCATTAATATAATCTCCTAATTAATGCCGCCTCCTCGGAATACATTTAACAACTGCGAGCCAAATAGTACGTCTGACGATGTCATACTGATTGAATCAAAGTGCTGATCGACACAATGGCGTTACATGCAACTAATGAGCGACTTGGACAAACAATGCTGCTTTCAACGGGGAAAATAGCAAGAAAATTAAAGAGGATTACGTGCCGCTATTTACTGACCATTGACGAGCGAGAGGAGCGAACGCACCACGAGAATCAGGAAATGAAAGAAAAATGAAAATCAAAGCCTCGCATCGTTCGTACGTGGAACTTAATAATTGCTTTTTAATACCCTGGACTAAAAAGGAAGAAACCCACAGTGTTCGGACGACCTCGATCGTGAGCATGTTAATTCCGAAAGCTTGGAAGTTCTCACATTTTTCGTTTCTTCATAAGACGGTGTGCGCCGCGCGGCCCTCGAGGCATTTAAAACAAACTGGCGACGTGTTCGTTCGTCGTACGTGTACATTGCGCGCGCGAGTCGTATACAAAAAGGAAGGGCGCCTCTTATTTGCTCACGACAGCGTTCATTTCGCATTGGAGCGCACACCAGGCTTATATTGCAGGTACGTACTACGACTGAAGGCGGCAGCAGCGGAGACGGCAACAGAGGCTGCATGTATTGCCTCCTCAGCGCGTTGCCATTCCGTGACAACAATCTTGCGCGAGACGCTGGCAGGCTCAAAGCGACGCTCATCAAGAGCCCTTGACAAATGCACCAGCCGTCCTCAACGTCGCACAATAATCACGACGACCGAGAGGACGATGTCGACGGTTGGAACGTGCTGAGCTCGGGCGTGCTCTCTTTTCAACGATGTCGACGACGACGGCGGCAAAGAATTTATATGTGCACATTTGTTGCGAGGAAATGGGCGCTGCGCGCGCTGCTAATGATCTTCCGAGAAGAGCCAAATGTAAGTCAAGTGAAAAAAATCTCCTTACAGTTACACGTTTTACACGCAGGATAACTGCAAGCAAGCAAGCAAGAAGGAGCAGGAAAAATTAAACCTTCCTCCGTCAGCAGCTCTAGCTGTACGTAGAGTGCGAGGAAATAAATCAAATGCAAATTAAATTTACGTCGTCGACGGCTATTCGCAGGTAATGCGCACGAATTGATGGCAAGACAACAACGAATGAAACACAAGACAACATTGCATACAAATCCCATTTAATAAGCGCGTCAAATTTGATACCCGCTTTGCACACCACACGCCGAACAAAACGCCGATTGTCATCGTTTCCTGTATACATTAAAACGTCGCGTTATGAATTAATTAAGACTGGCAGCCCGCGAAGACACACGCAGAAACGCGCTCGAATTGCTTAAAGTCAAACCGAGCGAAAGCATCCGGGAGGCTAGAGATACAGTCGCATTGTTTAATCGCGTACGGATTGTCTTATCGGCGCAGCGCCGTGACTGAGCACCGATAAAAGCATGCAGTGCCAGCGACGTCGCTGCCACCGAGCGTCAACGCCGCCTTCTGCTCAAGTGTTTAGTCGGGAATGAGTGAAGAAGGCGCTGCTGCTTGCCAAAGCAACACAACGGGAATCGGCGAAGCATGAGAGACGATCAAGACAGCATCTCTTGTTTACAAGTCACACGGCTGTCATTCGCACACCGCCACCGCTGCCGCCATCGCAAAGAAACAACCCGTACACATGCGAAATATAAACGCAGATATTCAAATTAGTCCCAAAAGTTTTTACAAGTTGCTCGCCGCCGAAGAATTCGTCCTGCTGCTTGCGCAAACAAAGTCTTTATCTTTATTCATATCGCGCATGAATTGCGCAGAATGCGTAATTCGCAAATTCGCACACAAGTTTCGCGCGTATAAACGCACAACTTGCGCGAAGGGTTGGCTGGTGGAAATTAATTCTGGTCGAAAGGCGGGTGGCGGGGGTCGCGCATGGATTCGACTATTAATCGACTTGATTACAAAATAGTAATCAATTTGGTTTTGGATTGGAAAGTTGCGCAGAGTTGCGGTCAAGAGTTAGCGAAGGGGACAAGATACGCGTCGATATGTCCAAGGGCGTACAAGAGGTAGAAAAGGATAAGGCGGCGGTGGTTGGCCGTGGCGGCGGCAACTAAAGCGTCCCATCTTCCAAGATGCCAGCGCTTGTATATGCAATAGCCGAAAACCGCAAAACTTAACGGAGGGTCAGATTAAGGCCGACCTCAATGCACGGAGAGAGTGCTGTGCTGCTGTTGTGCGCTCCTTCGAACTTCGAACGAGTAGAGCACACCGAGTGGCCATCATCTGCTATGCGAAGCGGACACACACCAAAAGTCCACACCAATTCGAAGATGAAGAAGAAGAACATGCAAAGACGCTCCTTCCAGCTGGCTGGAAGATCGTCAGTCCTAAGGAGAGAGCGTCTTGAGAAGTCAACGAAACACGAACCGGATTGTTGGCTATTATGCGCCAAGATCGAAAGGGACACTGCGTGTTCGAGTGGCCGCGATCGGGGACAAACTGAGTGAATAGTTAATTTCTAATTAATTACAACAACTCGCCCACGACTCGCTCTCTCAACATACATACATATGCATATTGATTACTTGCCCAACAAACTAAAGTCTAATTATTGTAATTGCCTGGCACGGCGATAAAAAACGTACAAGAAGTTCCGGTCACACGAGAACAACCATAAAGTTTGTTGGTAGGCCTAGGCCAATTACCGCGTATAATTCAAAGACGACGCGGACAGGTTCCTGATGGTGTGAATGAGAAATGAATGCCTACAACGCAAAACAATAAATAAAACGCGCATGTCACTCGTGAGTCGAGGGCAAAAGAAGCAGCCAATTAAAGACGAAAACCTTCATTATGTAAATCGTACGCTTTCACCACCTCTTTCCTATCCGTTCGCCCACAACGCGAGGGGGTGGTTTGCGCTCGTATCATACGCGTATGCACGCAGCAAGCAGTCAGCCGAGGGCCACTCAAAGAATACGTCCGGCCGAATTGTTAATAGAATCCGAAGGGGTGGCTGCTGCCAGAAGATATTCACTCGTTGCGCGCGCGTGTGGCAATAGAGGAAATGATAAAATAGGACTGGAAGCCGGCACGTTTGCAGCAATGGTGTGGAGCAGTAGGGGCCAATTTAAGATCATTTTTGGCATTTACAAGCGCCAATATTGAAATGTACGAGCGATCGGATTGTGTGCGCGATGCAGCAAATTTTCGTGCCGAGTGTATTTGGGCATGGGCCAAACGATCGCCGCCGCCGCCGCGCCCCCCGTTGCAGTTGCGATCGGAAATTTGAAATTACTGTTTTAACACTGCATTTGAAAGTTCGAATATTGAAAACCACAATGCGTTCTTATCGCTTTATGTCGTTGCTGCTCGCCAGCAGGCGGGTGCTTCTTCTTGAGCGAGCGCTCACATTATAAATGCCGCCGCCGCTCTCCAATGTTGCTTCCATTCTTTCGCATGGCTGCTCACTACTTGCGCGTGTTGCGCATCTTTGCCGCCTCCTCACACCACCTCCGCCAGCGGAATTTATTGGAACGCCGCACCGTTATTATTACTTACTGTACGACACGTCGCATTGTAAAATTGATATATTATCTTAACAAATAGGAATTTCCGCAATAAAATCAATTTTATACGTCTGCACTTAAACGTTGCGTTTCTCCCTCGACGAGGGCGGCCGCATTTACTATGAAAATACGAGGATGCTGGCGCGGAAAACGCGCAGGCATCTGATGAGTACACCTACGAACAATGACACAAACACCAAGCATGCTGGTTGCGTTTTACGGCTTTGCGTAAAGGTCGTTGCGCAATGCAAATTAAAATTTTCATTAAAGTCAGCTCGCGCGTGTGTTAATGTTTAATAAAATTTTTTCCTTCCCGCGCCAACAAGTCTCCCATTTAGCTAGCAATCTAAATATAAATTCACATCGGGTGAAAATCCGTAAAAAGCAAACTAGGAAACAAGTTGGATCTATGCGCACACCCGAAAGACACGAGCAGGGCGAATAAAAAGTAAAAGCGTTGTGGGAGGCGAGCAAAGCGAGCGAACGATCTCAATTCCTAAGATCGACGGAATTTTTCATTGTCAACGCTCGGGGAACAAATGATTCCCAATATGCCCGTAAACTATTTTTGCCGTCTCACTAACTCGTGACCTGTGGTCGGCTGATCAATATCTTCTGGAACTCACACTCTATCATCACCCGGCAGCCGAGAAAAAAACGGACAGCACAGGTCACCATTGCCAGCGAAAAAAAGTCGTGTGCTGGGAGATCGTCGTCGTTTGATGTTCACTCCATGATTTTCCGCTTTTTCCACGCACTTTCATCAGTTTTCGATTAAATTTTGCCAATGCAAACATGCGTGCGCCAAATTACAACGTTCTGTCGTATCCGTTTTTTTAAAGATAGCTCTCATCCCCAACGAATCAACGCGTTTGGCGCGCGCTGGTCCACGGCCCTATAGTTTCGGTTGAGGGTGTTCTTGTTCAACCGCCGTGGCCCAAAAGCCCCGAACGTATTTGAAACTCCCGAGCAATTTTCCAACGAGTTTCCCACGAGCGCGCAACGCGTGCGCTCATACAACGCCCGCTTATAATACAAACCCACTTAATACCAATAACTAACGAGACGTTTAATTAGCTTGATGCCTGAATTGCGAGGCCGGAAATTGCGCCGTTTTTCGTCGTTTGTTGACGGCGGAAAATAGAAAAATGAACGAGTCGACGCGCTCGACACGATCGTGGTACGAACGAACCAGCCAGCGAACAAGCGCTAACCACCGCGTGCGCGCATGTAAAAATATTATTGTTCGCGTAAAACCGAATGCTAATGATGCTGACGCGGAAGAAAGTGTGTAATCGATGAATTCGGGCCCGTACAAAACTCCAAATGCGCTTCGCCAAGTAATTAGTCGTAATTACTTTATGAAGGGCGCGTGATTACTTCAATTAGCCGGTGAGCGAGCGCGGAAATCGAAGTGCAAATTGCACTTGCGCGCTAGTCTAATGTGACCGATAATGCAACAAAAGAAGAAGAAGAAGCATCATTAAAGGAAATGCACGATTCCACTCGTTACTGGACGCGTTGCGTTTCCGCTCTGCGGTCGCCGAGAAAAGACTGCTCAAGGTAAGAAAAGTCTTGTACTCCCTCTCGGTGGATTGAAGCGAATTGCTTAGCGGAAGATTCGTTATTTTCAACGACCGTCTGGGGAGGCTCTCCTCCTCAAGAGTCAGTGTTGTTTTCGCAAGGCCGTGTGCGCGAATTCCACTACACTCCTTCCATCCGGCAAAAGGCCGCAAAAAGCGTGCGTTTCGAGACCTCAAGAAACGCATTCGCAGCGGCCTTGCTAGGTCAATATACAAATGAGGATTAAGTGGCGTCTTATATTACGTAATAAGCCTCACGAGTACCCAAAGTCATTTATTACGTTGCGCGCTCGCCTCCGACGATGAATCCGTCTGCCGAGAGCAGCGACGAGTTTCGAGCAAATAAATGCGAATACGGCAGGCAGCCGTATGCTTGGCTCGCCTGCCGTTTGCATCCTCAAGATTACGCGATTGTCTGACGGGCGGCGGCGCACCTAAAAGGGAATAAAAGCGCAATTGGCTTTTGCACACATACGCGCACGCGGCTCTGAGTGAAACTATGGCAGCTGCTCCTCCAACTGTTCGAAGAGTGGAGATGCAACCGGCAGCGAGCGAAATCATTGAATATTCAGGACGCACTTGGCAAAGGTAAAGTTTTATTTGATCGCGCGAATTGCACCCGATCCGCATTACAATCAACTCTCGACTCAGCACACATTCAACGTTTTGCATTCGAGCATTCTTCTTCGTCGCATTCCACCAGCCCCTAAAGACACTGCACACTCGCTCGCTCGTTCGGCCGCGTTTTATACCACGCGCGCGGACACCTGATCGTTCATATAAAAGTGTTTGCAATATTTTAATTCAATTCCTCGAGTAGTAGGTACGCATTTGAATACGTTTAAACCGAAAATGTAAAATACACTTTGAAATTACACTCGCGCGATGTTAAGTGAATTTATTACGTTTCAGCATTCAAATAAGCGGAATAAACGTGTGCATGCTGGTTGAATGAACACAAGAAGAACCCGGGACGACAGACAAGCATGTCGAGTGCTCGTGGAGCGAACGTCATTGAACGCCACCGCTGCCGTCGTGCATAGAGGGCAAAGAGAGCGAGAGCGGAACGGGAAGGAAAATTTGTATCCATCAGTCATGTGCCACCGGGAAATTGTGATATTAAAAGGGCTTCGTATGCAAATTTATATGGTCAGCTGTAATTTCCCTTCGAGTCTATGTTGGGCGCACCGAAGTGGTTTCGAGAGGAGACAGCCACCGTCAACGCCGCCAACGACCTCGCTGTCAGAATGCCTAGTCATGTACGTTCAATGCAAACGTACAAATTCAATCTTCAATTTGTAATACAAGCGGCGACGCGACGATTCGAGTGCGCTCGCGCTAATATCTAAATTCTGAACGGCAAGATGACACTAATGACTCGCATCTTGATTCGAATATATTAAACTGCGCACACAACCACTGCCGCGCCGTCCGGACGACGTGACTCGAAATTTTCTCACTGCATTAAATACCCAAAGTTACAACACTCTGCTAAATTACACACTCAACGTGTTTTAGTTTCAAAGTACGTGTGTGTTGTATTCCTGCCGCTTTCGAATGTGAATAAATTGCGTTCCATTGCGAGACGCTTCTTCCCGTCCGACCGGTAAACCTAATAGCACAGCTGTAAAGTGCTGGTATGAAGCGCAATGTTACGACCCATGACTGCCAAATGTTGTGCTCGCGCAAAGTGCGGACAACAACCTTTTGCATCACCGCGGCGCGCCGCCCACCCGTATTTTACTTTACCCAAACAACCCGAAATTTTACATTAAAACCTATATGTTAAACGACCTTAAAAATTTCACTATGATCCTTAAGGATGTTAGTGCCTACATTGTCCTGTTTCTTCTGATGAGTGACTAATGACCAATCGCCCCATATCTGCACCGACCCACGACGTATAAATAATTTAAACACATGTTCAGACGCCCCGAAATAGTATCTGAGTAAATAGTGCGCACTCGCATCGCGTTTGCAAAGCAGGCGGAAAAAACAAACGCGAAGGAGGCATAAAACATAGCGTAGGCATTATGTATGCATTTCCCAAAGTACTAACATTTTACATTTTTAATAGAAAACGTCCCGGTTTTAAGCGTGCACGTTTATTGTATTTTTATTCGACTGTTTTTACTTGTCGCCTAATTCAACAAACACTCGGCGCGCTCGCTCCAAATCCGAATGCAACTGTGAACAATGTACGTATAAGAGGGCGAGCGAGCAAAGCAAGCGGGCAGGCAATTCAGGACTGCGAAAATACATTAAACCATTGTGACAGGCACACCGGTTGCAGGTCAGCATTTTATCCTGAACACGCGGGGTGCAGTCATCCGGCCAGAAAATGTGCGCACACATACGTGCCCATTGCCAGCCGCCCCCATGATTTCTTGTGCATCGCGTATGCACAGCCGACGGAATACTGCACGGTCATGGCGCACATAATAATTTCTTTATTCTTTCGTAACAAACATTTTATTATGAGCCGGAACCGACTAAAGCCTCCCTCGAGGTTACAATTCCACCCGAATAAGCGCTCTTTAAATATTAATGCCACGCCGGCAGTGCACGCGCGTCTGCCAGCCGCCATCGCACGAAGGAAACTTTTCCTGGCCGCCAAATCTTTCGCAGGACGAGGGACCCGGACCGGCTTAAGTGTTTCGCATACTCTTTAACCGTTTATTTGTATTCTTCTTATCACTTTTCATTTTATATTAAATATTTAGATTTCGCCGCCGCACACGCGTGCGCTCGCAAATATTTAGCCAACAAAGCTCAGCATCGCGCTCCGCGCTACGACCGTGAAATATCAATTTGTGGAAAGCGAAAAAGCGCTTGTGACCGCCAAGCGGGAAAATTAGCCGAAGCGAACAACTATAACCGAAAAAGGTTTTTGTATTCGGAAAATATACCGTACATTAACTTGATCAATACATCAGAGATATTAATGTGGCACTCCTCTTGGTTGATCCGAACCAATCAGCCGATGGATTTGCGCGCTGGCTCTTCACTGAGAGACTCGTCTGCCGAAGCGATGGATACACGTGAAAACTTGTATGTGTGAATCCTGCTCCACTCCATATACGTGCATTTCCCGCATATCCGTAAACGAGCAGCAATGATGAAAAAAATCGCACTATATATTACTGCGGTTACAGGAGATATTTTCACCGCAGACGCTCGTCGTTCATTTCGGTGTGTATTAAGCTCCAAAGCATCCCGTGCTGCAGCGAGAAAAAAGGGCAGCACTGCCTATGCGGCGCATTTGTCTGAGTGGCTTCCCCAAGCCGCCTTCGCGATTGACTGATTGAAAACGTCGAGATTCGCACGATATGCAATGAACACATCTCGCAAGAAAGCCAAGTGAAAATAAGCGCGCGTCGAATAAAATATGATCGAAGAACACACCTACGCACATTCACCCAACGACGCAACGACGCACCGACGCGTCGCGCGGAAAATGCATCAATTTTCTATTGAGACGCCGCACGTGCGTGCCGCGCGAGCAAGAAGAAAACGAAGGAAAAAGCATGCAGGGCGGCGCGCTTTTGTAATGCAAATGTGCGATTTCAATTGAGATTTTATGTGCGCGGCTTCTCGTAAAATCACGTGGATATCGATGATGACGATGATGGTGGCGGCGTCGCGCGTTTTAATGTGTTTCTTTTGCAACGATGGATTGATAAAGAAATTCTTGTCGAAAAAAAGCTGTTTTATGGAGCACTCAAGGAGCGTAATAGGCTTGCGGCATTCAACGAGTGATGATCGTTAACACATAATGCGAAATTAATTGTCTATTGTGTGATTAAACGATTTTAATCTCTAAAATGTAAATCGAATTTTCCGGCCTACGCTGTAAATCGCTTCGCTAAATGGAAAAGCCCGTCGTTGATTGCAAAAGCAAAGGTTGATTTTTGTTTATTTAGCATTTTCGGTTACGTACGAGGATTATCCATGGTGCAATTTTTCAATTATTTTTTAAATGAAAATACTCTCAAAATAATTAGAATTTCAAAACATCAACTGATATCAATTCTCGTCAAATTATTGCTACAGTGGTAAGTACGATTCATAGTAACAATAGTGTTAAGAAAACTGTTAGAGTGTTGATTAAAAGTCGGTGGAACAATGTATACGTGTATCTCATCGGCAGTTGAGAGGCAGCTGCTTTATGATATTAAAACCATATAGCAAGGGGGCAAACTGGTTGGTAATGGAAGCCACGCCGCATTTTGCGTTGGCGGCAGCAAATCGCTCGCTTCATTCCAGCGCTGAACGTGCCTGCAGCGCGAAGTTAAATACCCATTAGCGAATTAAATTCGCATTAAACATCTTTCACTGAATTGACAACTCCACTGAAGTCTCGCGCTGTACACGGATAACTGCTACTGCTGCTGCTGCTGCTGCTACTATTACGGGGCCAAGCAATTGATTTTTGCCCTCGCACAAATTAATATCAAACATCGCAAGCAAATTTAATCATTTCGTAAAATGATAATGCAACTATTGAGTCAGCGCTCGCTTACTTCATCGTCGAGCGAAGAAACGTTTAGTGTCGTAATTACGCAAATTTGATGACCGAAAACTATGGCAGGCATCTGCGTCAACTTTTATTTGCTGACGCTGCATATTTAATATTTTCTAATTACGAGTGGCGGGCGCGCGCATGCTTTAAGAAAATCAGCCATTAAGAGTTCGCATATTGAAGATGAGAAACGCGGCGCGCACGCCAAGCTACCGCCGCCTGCCTACACATCACATTGTGATGGGTTACGAAGTAAAACGTTTTATCGCCTATAAAGCAGAATAGTTTACGATATAATTACGCTCGCGATATGCTCCCGCCATGCTATACAATTCATCATGCATACGTATATCATCCATACCATACATGCGTAGCTTAGCAAAAAGCGATGAGGTCGAGCGGGGGTGCGCGCACCGCCACCGTTGCCGCCGTTCTCTACAATTGCATATTACGCTGTAAATTGAGGTCAGCAGCGTACGCGCGCACTCTCGAAAGTGGCGAAGATTGCCGTCGGAACGAGGGGAGGGACACGTGGCACGCCGGAAGTGCACCATTGCTGAATGCTGAAAGACGTAATCACATAATGCGCCCAAGCATACCAACTTCACCGTACGTACGTACGCTACGTATGTACCCCAAGTGAACTGCGAGGGCGCGTCTGGAGAATTGCTGACTTGGCAGGAGAGTTCGATGAGATGAAAAAGACGATCTCTTGCTCTCTTTGTGCGCCAAGATGAATTTTTATTATTGTATAATAATACAATGGACGTGCTGCTTGCGCGCAAAACTTTCCAATTCCATTCGAACTCATTATCCAATCATATCAATTGTGCTCTCGATGCGCACTTGGGAAAAACTTTCCAAGCGTACACGCTCGCTGTTCTTTTGAGTGCATGCGGCAAGCGCTCTGTTTTTGGTTATGCTACACATTAAAGTATAGAGGTCGAATTAATTGTGTTACGATTGTGACGTGAGTTTATGATACAACAACAAAAACCTGAATCGATTCCTCCGCATCATGTGTGCGTGTGTAAGCTTATGCCATCCCGTCAAAAACATGGGCGGTAAGAAGTTCAATTTCAAACTTCATTATTAATTTAGCAAAGATTACCCGTGCTTACCACAGTGAACATGCGCCCCGCTATTATTTATTTGTGCTTTTCCGATGCCCCATCGGAGTTCCATGAAGTGGAGAGTTCGTTATTTGTATTATGCGCCTCAAGTGCAAACAGAAATTCTATGTACACTAAAAAAACAATTATCGGCTAATTCCTAACAAACATTTTTCCCACTCTTTACTCTCTCTCCATGTTGTGGCTATTTATAGACACCACATTATTAAATCATATTTAACATTATGCTTGTTTCATATTTTATACGCGACAAATTCAAGGTTTTGCTAGCTCAATAATTCACTTCGCTAAGATGATAAAACAAAAAGCGAGTGGAAATCATTGGAAAGTGTCTTGTCTTCCTCGATTAACCTCAATTTTATATTGCAAGAAGTAAAGCAAGCGCGACGCAAATAGAGATTGAAATATCATACTCGGGAGGATAAAATGGCAAACGACAGCTTAATCAATATCTTTTAAGGTGCTTGACTTTCTCATTTAATTACGCAGCGCGCACTCAGAAAATGCGCACGCTTAAAGTGCACTTGTAATTATGAGTTCGTCGCTTGCGCAAATATGAAAACGCATAATGCATTCGAAATGCAACTTCTTGATCGTCCGCAAATGCTTGAGGAAATTTCCATTTGTATGTAAATGCAGGCCAGCAGTAGGCAGGCGCGGAGGCGGCGGCGATAACGCAGAAAACTAAGTAGTTGTTAAGTTCAACAATCCATCGCTGATCTGGCGCGTCTGCGATTCACTAGGATGCATAATTCAGCGCGGAAGTGCGCGTCGGGATTCATGCACGACGCGCCTCGACAAAAACACATGTCCGCCGCCGCCCGGCTACGGCCAGCAAGGATGCGAAATAATTGCATGCAAACGCGTAATCATTTTTCATTTTTCACAGCGCGCGCGCTCTAAGAAAACGCGCTCTCTTGTTAATAAAATCCGCAAATCCCATTCGCACTCTAAGCGCGCGAGCCTCGCGAATCCGAGTCCTTAATAACAATGACTAACAAGCCGTGGGCGAACGCGCGTAGAAAAACACGTACCTAAAAGGTAAAAGCGAGGCGTAAAAAAATAATCTTTTTTGTGCAAGTTATCTCACATTCGCAATCTCAACCGCCACCCTCGATCCGCGCCGCTAATGATACTTTAATGTATTCTTTTGTGATTAAAAGCAAATTACGGTGCGAGGAAAGCACACGAGAGTAAACTAAATGGCGGCGGCGCATTAAATGATTTTGTTCATCTGCAAGGAGCACAAAAAATATTACTTTCAATTAATGAAATACCACCAAAACAAAAAATTATAAGCGATTGGAGTGCTGGCGTTTCGAAATTAATTATTTTTACATTTTTGCCCATTGAGTTTAATTATTTTCCAGCTTGTAATTACCGACCGTCGGAAGCGGGAAAATGTGCAACATTATTGGAAAAGCGCTGACGCAAAAATATGAGTGGAAATGTGCAATTTCTGCTCCGCGTGCGCGCAAATAAAAATTAAAAAGGATATATCCTGATGGGCGCCCATTAATTTATATAAAAATTTCACTCATGAGTCAACATGTTACAGGGACTTCGGGCGCAATTAATATTCGAGAAAGTGCTTAAAGCTAAAACGCTCTTTAATCCAATCCCCACCATATAGTGAGTGAGTGATGTGCAGCATGGTGTAATAAGACGACTCGATTTTCTTTTTTTTTATTTGTAAATAGGCTGCCTCTCCATAAAAGGCGTCCGGAGTCGTTTCAGTCTATTGGGGGCCGGGGGGAGGTCATCTACGGCGCGTGTGTATGTGCCCCAAAAGAAAGCGTATCCTTCGCGAAGAAAATCGTAATATAATTCAGGGCGAAATCGGATTTGCACTGTCAAGAGGCATTGATTG
Organism: Anaulacaspis nigra; assembly: GCA_030264675.1. Classification (NCBI taxonomy): domain Eukaryota; kingdom Metazoa; phylum Arthropoda; class Insecta; order Coleoptera; family Staphylinidae; genus Anaulacaspis; species Anaulacaspis nigra. Next base: position 15,209 of record JARJDV010004540.1, read on the forward strand.
ATTGATTGCGCCACTTGATGAATTATGCCGTAGTGCATTGAGTTTTCAGGCGAACGCTTCTAATGGCCCCGGACGCAGCCAGCCGTCAATACGCCATATAGGTAGCGAGGAGCGAAGCGGCAGCGCAGGCGACGAAGAAGACGCGAAGAAAATTATCAGAGCCTGAATGCCAACCATTCGCATTTAGCGCGAAAGAAGTACTTATGGCTAGTAGACTGCTGCATGTAAACTACGTTCGAGGATTATCCACCTGCATGCATTCCCCCGGATGTGTTAATCCCTCAGCTCTTCGCGCGCTCCGGATACGGTTATGTGCGAGAGGGTAAAATTCCAAACTGCAAGCAAGTATCTACGTTACGGTACATACAGGAAGAACGTGCGCGTGCTCTTAATCTAAGCGCGTTGTGGCTTTTCGTCGACCTGCACAAGGGCACGGCTGCGTTTTTAAAGTTTAGCGATCAGCCCGCCAAATTGACCCACGGATTGTATTCGCCGTTGTCTCTTTGCAGACAATGAACGTTCGGTTTAATTCCGCGCACCCGATGTAAATTTCAGCGACGAATTTTGTATCATTTGTGGTAAATTAAACATCAAATCGGCGAAACGTCGCATGCGGAAAGGCATTTTCTATGCGCATTAAGCAACTGAGAAGAGCACTGCAATAATATTGAACTTGAAGAGGTTGGCTGGCAGTCAGCGAGTGGCAGAGAATCTGCTCGTCGCTCGACTGCGACGTAACGAAGCGGCGAGGACAATCAAAGGCATTGGAGCGACTGAAACACGACGAACAAAGTCAAGGAGACGCACTCGCTGCGAAGGAACGAAGCGCGCGCCCGCCGCTCCATAGACTGCAATAACAGCCTGCTCCATATGTAACGCTCATGTATATTCACGGCGCAAGAACAAAGCCCCGGAGTAAACAATGATAGGGCGCCCTCGCGCTGGATAAGGTCGCCTAAGATTCAATGCGCGCAACGCGGAGAGAGAAGATTCCGCGCGAACGACAGGAAGAGCGACGACTGCGACTTCGCAAATGCGACCAGAGCTCGCATACACCCGCATCCTTACACCATGGCAGTCAACTTCAACTTCGCCGGGGCTAAGCGCAAGGAGCTTGAATCAACTGGAGCCAATCTAGTACAATAGTGCACACATGCACGCTGAAATGAGACGCAATGTGCGCTCGCACTTTCGAATTGTTGTCAGTGCGAGCGAAACCGAGGATGCCAACTCCTTCGTCTCTCATCTATATATCTTCGCGAACTCCTTCGTCGTCTTCTTCGCGATATTGCGGGCGCGCGATGTCGTATGTATGTAGAGCCGGCGCATATCTGGCGTTCGCAGCGCGCGACATTAGCATAATCGGATAAGGAGTTGTGCGCCATCATTACGATGACGATTAGGGCTTCGCTCGCAAGTCGTTGATCTAAACGCGACCCGTCGCCTGTCGCCGTTCGGTCATCCGGCCGCTGTTTAGCTTGAGGGTCGTACTGAAATTACGAAATGACAAATTGTTGCTCCCCCGCACTGCGATGAAACAACAAACCGCAGCAAGGACGCACGCAAATTAACATTAAATAATAATAATCTGTTGCCCCCCACTGAATAGGTTTCTTCTGCTTGGGGGAGTGCTTGGAAACACTGTGGAAATATTGCGGTTGCCAGTCCGTAATGAAAAACGGCGTTTTTCCAATTTTCCATCGCTGCGCATCGACCATGAAAAACAAATTGTTTTCGATGCGTACCAAATTTATCAGTACACTTGGAAGGTAGTCGCGCAGAGGAAACTTGTTTCATTATTTATTTACGAAACATGTTTCGGCAGTGGAACGCACGTTGCAGGTCGTGCATACACACAAGCCACCGAAATACAGAACAAGGGTGGCACGTCTGGAGCGTGCGACAAAGAGGCGCGCTCCTTGCACTTCCCGTGCAACCACCAGCAATTCGGGATGTGGAGCAAAGAGCGTGGGGTGCTTATAATGCCGAGCACGCTATTAGTATGAGACTCGCAGGACCGAAAACGTTTTAAAACAAATCGACGCAAAACGAAATGGCACGGGTGTGGTTGGTTTCACCTATAAAATCCGACTTGCATTCTTAACTTTCATTCGCCCAGTGATTTACTCACTTACATTCAACGCCACACGTAGCACGCGCATAATTATAATATTAGCAAGTAGTAGCAAGAATTGTGAACCAAAAGGGAACAATTAAACAATTTATCAATTAGGGTAGTAATCGCCAACGACTTGCTAATATGCGATAATGAAGCAATTGATCATGCAACATTACAACCCTCAGCTGAAGGCAACAGCAGGAACAACAACAAACAAGAGTACCATGTAGAGCGTTGGCTGCCGAAAACAGGAGCGCGGGGGGGTATGTAGTGGGCCCACCCCTCTTACCGCTCGATTTATGCGCTCGTGAATGTCAGCAAACACGAACGAGTAATGTTCGGTTATAATATGCCATAGCGCCGAGCGCAGCACAAAAGCGACGCATAATGGCCTGCCATGACGCGCACAATGGTCACACATTTCAGATTATCAATTCCTGCGATTCCTGACACACCCGAGAACTCACAAACGCACTACAATACCCCCGCCGGTCCCATCCACCCACGGACCGACCAAACGAACGGACATCGGTAACATTATCCTTCTTGATTTTGGGAGGCATTTCAATACGCCGAGAGGTTCCAGCAGCACCGTCAGCCACCTCGCCCACGCATGGTGGAGTATCCATGACTGACGGCAAGCAATGCGGTCCTGCAAAGTCGTCGACGGCCCTCTCGTACCTATTATGTACGTATGTATGCATCTCGCATTTCGTGGCCCAAAATGCATTTTGTCGGATTGCACACCACATTGGGATTGTTATCCGGAGAGTTGTATATTAACCAGACATATCTGAAGAATGTCGTTGGTATGTCCATATGAAATCTGCCTACTAGGATGGGGATTCATGGTTTTGCACCCTCCTCAGCTGCTCCTTGCAAAAGCAGGAGAACGCGGAACGTCGTCGCGCCGGGATTGCATATCCACCCCTCTCGCCAGCTGCCAGACTGGGGAAATTTATGTGGTTATTGCAACTGTTATTGAAATCATAGCGCAAATAACAAGACACCGAGCTTTGCTATTTCAACACCTGTTTCGCAAATAACTTTTGCCTAGCGTGGAGTATGCGGTGAGGCGGGTGTTTGGTCGGTTTTGAATTTAGTGCGCAAGTTTTGCTATCACAGGCGAGCGTGCGAAGGATAAATGTGCGACGGTAAAGATCGAATGAATCAGTGGTCAAATAAATGGCGCTTCATTAGCCGGTTAATTGGAATTGGAAGAAATAAACAATGGTCGGGCGGCCACCGGCGGGCCCACGAGCATTGGCAAGCCTCAGATTCGCCTGGTGCGTGGCGGCTTAATTAATTGCGAACGCGTGCATGGTGCATAGATTGCATCTTCACCGAGCACCATCGTGGCACACTGTGCACCTACGTAGGCAGAGGTACGTGCAATGAATTTGCATGTTGTAGGCAGCGGCAGCGGCGCTCTCTTGTTTTGTGTCCGTGGATCGCATGCGGCACACGCATCGCGAATTACTGAACTCAATTCAGTGGCAGTCCGTTACGCTCCTCAATCCAATCGGCGCGGGCAATCTACTCGGGCATTGCACATGTGAAACACCTACATGTTTCTTTCAATCTAATCGTAACGCACTAATCTCGGTGCGCACGCTCTTATCGCTCATGCCCGCTTTGAGTAATGATGGTTTAATAGCAAAGCACTATTTTAAACTTTCTAATTATACGCGATGACTAATACGCAAGCCGAGGCGGCACACATTGAAGAAGTACGAATGTAAATTTTGTGCAATTTGCAACTGGAGTGCGCGCACAAAAGATAACAAATCAACGCCGCGAAACGCAGGAAAAACTCTACGCTTCCAGATGGGATTATCTCATGTAATTTGCATTTCCGCTTTTGTAACCTGGACGCAATGCGATTGTTTGTCGGAATGCGTGAAGCAGCGACACCGTTACGAACAAGAAAACGCGCCAAGCAAACGAAAGAAGTAAGAAGAAAGCCGACCATTTGCTTTATCACTAATCACCATCATCTAACATCGACTTCTGCATTTAGCTGCAGTAATTTGCCTCACAATCGTGCGACTAGCATCTATGGGCACGTGTGCCACACGAATACGAAAAAGCGAGCTGGGCAGTCCACTGCTGCCGTCGTCGTTGCCGCCACAGCATCTCGCGTAAATTGGAAATAATAAAAAATAATGAAAATTGCATCAGAGAAGCACACGAGCGCCAAAGACGAATTCGTTTAGAACTTTCATCTAAAGTCGAGTTAATTCATCTTCATCTTCCGCTCGTCTCAGCAGTCGTACACTTTTCTGCGGATGCCAGTTAAAAAGAAAGCGCACAGCCAGCAAATGCGGAAAAAGTTACTGATTGAAGTTCCAGTTCGTTCTCCACTCAATTCCCTCCTTCGTTCATCCCCGCGATGTGCGAGCCAAGCGCGGCGGCGAAGTAAATGCCGCCCGTCCGAAAGCAAAACGCACAGTTGAATATAACTAGTAAGTGAACTTCTTCTTTTTGCAACATATACAAATATACGCAGTGGCGTAAGAACTAGCGCTCCTAGCTTGGCCACATATCCGCAATCATATATAAAGTTTGGCGCATAATAATAGTAATAAATTTTTGAGGAGGAAAAAAAGGGCAACTCACCTCGATCGCCTCGTCGCCGGATCCTTCATCACCATCACCTCTGATATTTCCCCATATTTGCTAAAGTATTCACGGAGGCTTTCTGCAACAGAAAACAAAAGCACATTAAATATTTTCCAACCGAGTGGGCTTACGTAACTCGTTCAGAGTTGTGATGACACATTGCGGAGGACATGGAAATGTCATTAATTAAAAAAATACACTTAATGCGCTCGCTCGCGCTCCGGGAAAAACACGCCGAGAAGTCGTACTAAATGCGGCGATCGGCTTAGAAAAACTTTTTTAATATTTAATCTCAACATTGTTGTTGCTCGCGCGCGCTACTGCGGGAAACCTATTTTAATCTTCTTTCAGGCTTACGTTCTTTTCGTCCTGAAACTGGCGCGCCGTGACCGCTGAAATATTTGTGCTTTTTTCCGTCGTCCTGCCCTAAGAATACACGTATACAACACTGCGCAAAAAATACATTGCGATGCAGCGGCAGCGCAAAAGTGGTGGAAGAAGAAGACGCAAAAGAGGAAGGAACTAAAGAGAAGCAAAAGGAAGAAAAGTCTGTTTGCGAAAGTGGACAAATTTACACAAAAATACCCGAGCAAAAAACGCACACACAAATATTATTTCTACTCGTTAAAAATATTTGCACGGTATGTTTAACCTTTTATGAAGTGCTTTCTAGAAGAAATTTGAATTTCAATACGTTCAAACGCCACGCAGGATTTCGTTTTGTCCGAAGAAGAAAAACGAAAGGAAAAAACGGGATAAAACAACTATAATAATGCCGTATGCGTAGTTTTCAAAAGCAACATTGCTTTTTTTCGGCGAGCTACTAAGAAACGCAATGCGCATGCAAAAAATACGACGAAATTCCTCAACATTAAATCAAAAACTCGGAGCGTTTTACTGAAACTTAGGTACATTTACAAAAATTTATGGCTGCATATAAAATATTATAATATTTTTATGTTGGTGAGTATGAAAAATGTTTCATCCCCTTTGCAAACGCGCTTCGCACAAAACCTATCCTCCTGTAGAATTGCACGCGCTTTCACTAAACCGACCGCTGCCGCCTCTTCAATGTCATTTTTTACGCGCGTGCACACGTCGCTTAAACGCTACACGAACAGAGCATGTTTAAAAGTGTATAAAGCGCATCCTTCAAATATTACTCTCGAAATTAATTTTTAATCATTTCGACTACGACTACCCTTTGATACATGACTGGCTGAAAAGAGCGGAAAAATGAAAGATTTGCATTATCACAAAAAGTGAACATGCCATAAAAGTTGATTCACCCCTAAGGTGCGAGAAACAAGCGTTTGATGTGCTTGTTTTCCCCTCACACATAAAAATATTTCGTAAATAGCATGAAGGAAAATTAAAAGTGGTGCACGCATTGCATAAATTTCATTGCTGCCGTCCGGCGCGAGTTTGCTACAACTATTGGGGTAGTGCTCGCGGCGCTGTCATCAGTAATAAAAGCGTGCGTTCGCGACCGCCCGCTCCACCACGTCATATTTAATGCAATTAACCCGACCGCAATCGCAATAAAAATTTATGCGCGCCGTGCAAATTAATTGACACGTTTTTGTCGCGCAATGTGTGTCGTGTCGTTCACTGCGCCTTGTACCATGCACACGTACGCGTACGTGTTTGACTGACATCTCCCGTCCTCGTTCCACCTCCATTGCCGCAGGATTGCGCACCACTCGAAAACAACATGCGCGCCACCCCCGCGCATACATGCACACGCAGCACAACACAATCAGCACCCTTTCTAGCACCCTTGCGCATGCACATGTTTGTGATAGCGTTTTCACACGGCCGGCGTTAGCGAGCATCGTGATCTGCACGAGACGATGATGATTTATTAGTATCCCCCGCCTATTAATTATTCCGAAGCGTAATTATCGAACGAATTAATTAAAAGTCGGTTGCGGGTTAATTACGCATAACCGGTCCGCCGCGCTGTTATAAATATAATTAAATATTAAAATGCGCTCTCGCAATGCAAAGATGGAAAAGTACGCCATCAGCATCACGTTATCCATGCTGTCGCGACAGCCGCCAGCGGTTGCAGGAAGTGATGGACGTGCGCGAGCCCCTTAATCGAAGGATGGCACCTACAGTGTAACACTTTCAGCGCATGTAAATTTTTATTTATTTCAGAATGCATAAATAATGAAAATCATATAGAAAAAGTTTGTGAAAACTTTTTTACAGCCCGACGAAAGCAAATATCTCGAGTGTAGAAAATGTTTTGCGTGCGCGCGCGTGGAGAGGGTCCAACCGGAAATGCGGGCACAACGGGAACAGCGCGAATGCGTAAGTGGCAATTTACGCTCTTAAATCCATACAGTGCGAACGTGGAAATTCAATTGCGCTGCGAGACAGCACCGGAAAAACCGGAGCGGAAAGTTCCCTGGGCTCTGCCAACAACCCCTTAGACAACAACCTCGAGTTGACAACAAGTTGACTAAATCTCGTGACGAGCGCGCGCGCGCGTCATTCGTCCTCTCTCTTCTTTTATATATATACGCGAGGAGCAAATTGTTTTAAAAATTTATTTTCCCATGCAAATCGAAAAATAATCCACTCTACGTTTAAAAGCCTATATAACTTATACAACTTTTTCAATCAGTTTGCTTATTATTTAAGCAAACAACAAACGCAACATGTTTTTGTCGGATGCATTCCAGAAATTTTCATTGCGCCGCCACCAATTTGGAACACACTTAAGGCACTAATTCCAGCGGATGGCTGAAAATAATATTGTTTTACGGTTGGCAATGAAATAATTAACATTGAAATAGCGCCTCATATTACAAGAAACATACGAGTATTCAACCGTATTAAATTCCTTCAGCACGCAGCAAAACTTCCAAGTTGCGCTGCCAACTCGTGTAACTGTAACTTATTAAAATGCATTTTACACAATGCAATATGCAACTGAATATTCACTTCTACTCATATTCCATTGCAGCCGCTCGCGCAAGAGCTTGCTCTTAATAGAAAACACATTCAAGGTTCTTACAAAATCCAACTTTCCTGCCTTCAGCGCACACGAATGCGAATGACAAATTGAGCATTTTTAACTTATGCATTCGATTATTCGATACGAAGTATTCGCGCAGAGAAATGTATTTCCATAATTGGAAAATCCGCTAGATATTCTCGCATTTTTTCGGCGCGAGGGCGACGGGAAAAAAGTTACCCGCCTGACTGCTCGGGACGGACTTAATATTAATAAAGGCAGGAGAAATCAATTTGTCTTAAAATAATGAAAACATCACATTAAGCGGCGAACTGCGGCGCGGCCTTCCACGGCTTCGACTGCAATCGCTAAAAGGGGGAAAAATGCCCGCAAAAAAATACAGAAGAAGCGTCAGAAAAACTACCAGGGAAAAAATCGCACGAGGCGTACACGCAACGCAAATGGAAAATCGTCTTTTTCGGTCAAGCCGCACGTATACGCAAAGAATGCACACGAGAAAAGCCGTCCGAGAAAAAAATTGTTTGCGTTCGTCGCTCGGTGCCCACTCACTATCTCCTGCGGGGAGAGATTAATAGTTGATCGCAAATTGTGCATCCCCAAAATTCCCAGCAGCATGAAATAGTTTTCCACATTATCGAAGACATTCTTCAGTTGGTATATTACTCGTTAACAAATTTTCTTGTTTTTACAAAAAAAAGGACACTCTTTTAGTCCCACAAAATATTGTGATTCATTTCGCCGCCTCCCACACAAGATAGTAAGTAGTCTGCCGTCCTTTGCAAATAATACCGTTGATTTTTATCGAAAGAATTTAACTGCACACCTAATTCCCTTTATAATGCAACCACCAACGGATTATTTAAAGTTAATGCTGAATTATAGAAACGAGAAATAAACAACAACAGATGCGCTTAGATTATTACGCGAATAGCTCGTATTCGCGAATGCAACGGTTGCATTGTATGCAAAATGCAAAACATGCAATGGTGCTGCTTGCATAAGCAACAACGAGCTCGCTGCTCGCATTTTAAGAACGCAGAAATATTTCAGTACATTAGCTAGATTAACTCGTGCCAAAGAAGCAGGTGCACGCCTCCAATTCATCAGCCGGGAGATTTCCACCGCCTCTCTCTCTTCTCCTGCCGCAACTTGCAGCAATTCACTGCAATCGTGCAGATTCCACGCAAAGTATGCACTGCAAGCAAAGTAGCCGTTGTTAAGCTCGCGCCATTCATGTGGATATTTCGCATTTCCTTTTGTTTTTAGAGCGGCAGCGTACGTATCGCGCGTTCAACGCAACTGTAAAACTCAATGGGCGAGCATAATCTTTAAAATTCTAATTTAATCTAATCTAAGTTATAATCCAATGAACTATTCGTATAACTATAAACTTTTAACATACATGCTGGCATATAAACTTTATGGTTGGTTGTTAGTTGATTGCACTCCTCCTAATTTCGTTGTTAAATTCAAAAGTACATCATATAAAATCTCTAAAATAAATTCCAGTGTTTAGTTTCGAAACGCCAATATTCTACTCGAAGAAACCTTTGAACCAATCCGCATATTAAAAACGTAAGCAAGCCATGTTGAATCCTTCCGTTTCAATTTCTTAAGAAACAACCGCACTAATAATTCATGAGTAAATTACTCTTACTGATAAATGCAACACGTTCATTACTCGAACTATTTACGGTTGTAAAATATGCATGCGCGTCGCCGCTGCAAACGTGTGCGGCAAAGATGAAATTTCCCTATTTAACATAAAAGTTTGTAGCTGGTGCTTTTTAATGAATTTGTTTTGCCTTGGCGTGGCGGGGCGACGGCGGAGGCGGTGGAATTAACTGCGATACTTTCTGGTAGTTGCGACTATTACCAGCCAAGCCAAGTTCATGCGAAAACATTATGCATTTCATATTTTTGCTGGATTTCGTATTCCGTTTGAAGTAAGCGCAAGAGTGCGCTCGCTTGCTCACTCGACTTTTTCCACCCCCGACGTGTCCCTGCCTGCACACATGCACTCCGACCACATAGATATGCAAATACACAATACATATTTATATTTAAACTAAACGACGACACGACCGCGTGTGTTCATACAGCACGAGTCGCGCGCGCGCGCGCGTGTACTTGTTATGGTTTATGATAATTCAACTTGCAAGAGTTTAAATATTCAGGAAAACTGTTTGTGCAAGCCCGTTAGCGAGCGCAACAACAGAAACTTTGCGTTTTCGCTGCGCCCGAAACAATCTCACTCACTTGTTTGTTGCTTGGTTAAAACTATTACGAGTTTTCTTCATCCCTCCCTGATGTGATCGCGGCTTTTGCGCTGGTTTTTTTTACCGATATATAAAAACGACAAACAGGAAGTGCTACCAAAAGGCACAAGTTGATACGGTCACCGTAAAAACAAAAATAACACCGTAAATTTAGCAAAACAAAAAGGCAATAAACTAAACGAATGTATGTTAATGCATAGTGAAACTGTCGAGGTGCACTTACAAAATGTGCGCGTGTTCAAGACGAGTTCATCGTCATAGGCAATGCGCATTATTTATTGCATGGAGGCAATTTGGATTTGATTGAAAACCTACATACGAACGCCGTCAATAAAGATATCGGATAATTGGTAATAAAGATAAAAGTCCATTAAAGACGCCACTAAAAGCAGCTCGAATCCGACTTTGTTGCGGTCGAGCGCGTGCTAAAAAGTGCATTTTCTTCGTTTACTGTCCTGCTATTTAACGCATTTATTATTCGTATTGATTCAAAACCGTTTCGTATGCATTTACTATTGATTGATACATAATGCCAATTGAATTCGAACGATCCGACCGAACCGGTGAGTGAAAGAGACCTTGATTGCATCTAAAAATACAACAATAGCAACATTGCGATGCACGCGAATTAACACCAAACGGATACAGCGAATAATCAACAAATTCCAATCGTGCAATCATTTTGTTTCTCTACCAAACATTAAATATTATTACGCGCTCTGGAGAAGAGTGCGCGAGTCGGCGCGAATAAAAACATTTGTTTAATGATTTCATTACCGCGGCGCGCCGATGGGAAAATCGAACGATCGAACAACGCCAATGTAGGAACGCGATGCACATCAATGCGTAAAATGTAAAATGCAATGAACACCAGCGTTTATTTGAATGCGGAACGCATCCGAGTCGAACGGACAGAATGCATTCTACACATAGCCACCGAACACAGTTTTGTTAGTTAGATGCGCAAACAAGTGATGTAACAAACAAGACCATCAAACGAATGGAAAACATTGTGGAACAAATCACAGAGTGGCGGCAGCAGCAGCAGCAGCAGCACGAGGAGCAATTGTTGTTTGATCATCGGTTACGTTGTAAGCCGGAGTGCGTCAATCTGCATTAGAGCATTAGAGAAAACCAACATAATTTACGCTGTATGTGTGTTGTTGCCGCCGCTGCCGCTGCTACTGCTGTTGTTTTTTGTTTGTACGATTCGGGCGACTGAATAGTAACATCAACGACTAATGAATGACCGTGCGAGCTGTTGAAAGGCGCACCATTATTTTTGAAAGGAAATTCAAGCATTGCAACCGAACACGGCCGGCCGCACCGCCGGAATATGCATTGATGCGGAAAGGCAAAAAAAATTAAATAAAAGCCGCACACGCTCGCACACATATCGCAGGACTATCATTATCATTACCGTCGTCGCCACAGTGCTGCAGCTCCGCGCCGGCCAGACCAATCAGTGGAAATTGTGCGCAGGAAATGCACATACTACAACTATGCGAAGCACGGCCTTCGCATACAACGGCAAAGTCTCATAATGTGCGCGTCGCATCGCGACGATTATCGTTATATTGCGTTTGTTACGCTGCTCTCAATGCGGAGAGTTAACTCCCTAATGCTGTGTAGGAAGAGCGGTCGCAAGTGCACTAAAGTCTGGCGGTGTCGCGAGTTCGTTTTGCCTTGATAAACCGACTAATGATGTGAAATTAAACAAGTAATAAGTTAATTCACACGACAAAAACGCTTTCACGCCCGAAATGAATTAACAAATGTGGAACACCTTCTATTATTTCTATTTGTTAATGATCTAATAATAAAAATCACATCTAAAAGCCATAAAGGCTATCATGTATTCCATCGGTATCATCTAATTGCCTTCAAAAAACTAAATGTTTTTATGTATAATTACAAGCTTTTAGATTTTTTTCATTAGGTGTTGTTTGAGTTGATGTTGCTTTTAAAGGGAAAAAAGAAAATGTAGTTTTTTCTATGCCTCGCACTTAGTGAGAATCTCTTATCGGAGATTCGTTTTCCCCGTGAATTGCCACGAAATGTTAATTTTTTATTCGCATTATTTTGAAAATGAAAAATGAAGTGGGTATAAACTATCTTTATACATTTTAATAATTTTCTAATCTACGTGAATTCATCAACGAGTTTATCAGAAATTAGCTTTACTCAGCGCAAAATAATTATAATAATAATTGCGCGCGGGCGAGACAAGTGCATATTTACAAGACTCCCGCCAATATTTACACAAACACAACATGTAATTGTGTATAGTGCCCTTGTTGCCTGCGACTTGTTTGGCTTGCAACACGATGTACAACGTGCTGCAATGTAATTATGGCTGCGCACATATAGTACACACGCCAATATAATATATTAAGTGTACATATGCATATAATATGCAAATCAAACACGCATGCAAATATTTAAATACCGAAGACGCAACAGCAGCACACAACAAACGACGACGCATTATCGCAAGCGACGAGCCGCCGGGCCGCGTTTTACTATCAATATATTAATGATCGGGGACAATGTTCAATTGTGCGCAATTACCTTCAATTATTTGCAATTACTTGCAAGTGTTTTATCCCGCATGCATTCGCGATTGACTAGTGTAATGCGCGCAGCACTCGATTCGACAATTATCCACATAGGAAACTAATTATTCGCATGTACGACATACTTGAATCGAGCGAAATACTTCAAGTATGAAAATGCAGCGAGCAAATTCTCGTATTCTTTCGTCGTCTTTCAGGTTGCCGCCGCTGCCGCCAGCAGGTATTGCAAGGTAGATATTGAAAGGCAATTTCCAAGACCAAATTGAAATCTTTGTATTCGTGAACTCGACGTTGGGGATGCGCGCCTCTCGACAGTCCGATATGTGATCAGATTATACTTTACGCTATAACCTTTCCCTTCAATACATCTATAGATATAAAAATGCGCGCACGTATTCTCTTCGCGTCCTGCTCGCACCGCGTATCCATTCGAACGTTGGGCGGCAGCAGCAACGGCAGCAATGCGTCGTGCGCTGGTTCCTTCCCACCCCCGATTTCTCTATTTGCAATAGATCTCTTTCTCGCCATTCGAATTCGACTGTGCATACCGAATGTTATCAAAATTCGCTTCGCATCCGGCGAGCCTTCCGCTCGCATTTTCCTTTCATGCGTTTTGCCCGTAATGCGCAATCCTTTTCTTGCGATATCTTTTCTTACGCGCACCACCCGCATTTCTTATTTTGCCCGAATATCTGCCCTCTTATCGTATTTGTGTTTGGCCTAATATAATCAAATATTTTTTGATTTATTAAATATTGTTTTATTCTAATATCACCGCCACCCGTCGTTCTCTCCTCTTCGTATCTCTTTCACCCACATCAACTTCTTCGAGACAAGTCGACAAGAGCGAGGAGAGACGACGGAGCGAGAGTCAAATCAAATTTCCATGAAATCAAATATGCATGATTAAAAATCTAAATCCTTGAAGTCTGCGCGCACATCTCTTTCAATCATTTATCTTTTCGTACAACATGCTGCCTCTTGCCATTCGCCCACACCCCGGGTCGTCCCTAGAAGACGCAGTTTTATATTTAATATGTCAACGCAGAGAGGCGGCAGCGGCGGCTGTTATTCAACGATTTTTGATTTGCGATCAGCGCCCATCATTTCATTTGATATTTTGATATTTCAGGCACTTTCGCCAAAAGGGCGAATGCAAACTTCCACACGTATTACCAAACTTTCCAAGTGTTTTCCCAGCGACAGCGACCTTCTTCTTTTCTTTTTTCGTTTAATCAAATTCGCTCTTTTCTCATTTAATTACCGAGTTTCTCTTTGGGAAATTAATCAATTTACGTATCGGTACTTTTTATGCGTATATTTAAGTATAATAAAAAGACGCATAATATCTACGTGAGAAATCCAAGTTTTCGCTGGTTTATTGGAACGAAATACTTTTGAAATATATGAGCTTGCTCCGAATGTTGTTACTTCTTTCGCCAAGTCAAACGCGTAAGTTTCTTATTCGATTCGATGTGAATGAGGAATGCACTCGCGCGCGTGTTTGCCATTCTGTGCTTCGCTGCCATTGAATTTCTAATAAAAATTGTTATTCCATATGGAAAAGAAGCACACATAAAAGAGGGAAAACGCAGCTTAATTTTTATTTTTATTCGAAGCTTTATACGTGCAGAGCAATAAATGTTTGTTGTTCTTTTAGATGTTTGTCGGTGTGCGCGAACGCTCTTTGCCTTCGCCCTCGACCCAGCGAAGGGGGCAGCAAGCATTCGAAGAAAGCCGGCGACGAATCGAAGAAACGCAATGTTGGCGCGCTTGTATTTCGTACGTCTTTATGCGCTCTCCTCTCCTTGAGGCCATGTGTGCAACTATTCGCCGCCCCCGGAAATAAAAATATAAAAATATCATGAAAATTTAGTGCTTTGATCGCGCACGCGACCGCCGCCACGAGGACCATGCAATCGATAAATAACTAATATGTTCTTCCGGCAAATCAGATCATAAATTTATGCTTCCGTGCAACGAAGCGGACGACCGGATCGGACCGAAGTGGACCGGATTGCGCATAAAACGCGAGCGCAAAGAAAGCGCGCCGAATACTGCACGATGTAATTAATCCTGCGACGAGAGCGACCCCATTATCATATGTGATTGTTGACTTATGCCGTACGCTCCGCACGCTAGCGATGGCAATGCGGGTGCACTTGCAAGGATTGCGGACGGAGGATCTTTTCCTTCCTCACAAACAAAAACTTTTAATTTATATTTGCTGTTAGCGTTTTATCCACTTCCGGAACAGCGTTGGATTCGCCCCGCCGACGCGCATAGATAAAAAACAAAGGGCGTTCATCCATATGTGCAAGACCGGGTGTTCTGCGCACAACGCAAATGCATTACGGGCGCGAACGTATAATTTACCCCCGAGTCCTCGTACAAATTGATGTGATGATAGCGCCTGGCTGGCCCACAGGGTCGCTTCTTCGACGCACTCCTCGCTCTTCTGCAAATGTCACACACAGTGCCATTTCAGCACGCAATATACACGCGCGCTTGCAAATCGTACGTACATGTGCCTTGCTGCCTTGCAACATTTCCTCCCCGAGCGCGCGCCAGCGATGAACATAAGTAATGTAAGTTAAAAACGCAGTCCTGATTTACTTTCATTTCCTGCGCCCCTTTTCACACATGAGCAAATCATTTATCCAGAGCATTTTCTTTCATTATCGCGCATCCACGCTTTGTGTCTTTTCGCGTGCGTACCAGGATGTGTGCATGTATGTGTGCGTAATCCGTGATATATGTGCACGGGTCGTGTGTACAAATGTGTGGAAGATAACAGGAAAAAGTGGGCGGACGCGTCGCCGACGTTCGTTACAATTTATTCTTTTTACGCGTTTAGATATTTGCGCTCCGAGGGTTGCGCGCGAACGTGCATTGTTAAGCTGGTACTGAATTGTTAAAAATACACAATGTACGTACATGAAACGAGTGTAGTAGTCGTCTTATGCCACACTACGACATAATATCAGAACGAGCTGAGGGGTGAAAAAAATGCGGAAACGCACACGCGTTATGTGCATTCTACTCGCGCAAGTATCGCGATACAAGTGCTCTTCCTGTATGCATACTCGTCTGCGTGGTACAATGAGAAAATTTTCTTAATGAAATTTATTACAAGTTTTATGCGCAAAGCCTACATCTAACGCGCAGCAGCGCCACCGTTCGTATAATAAATCAGCCCGCTATTATTACATAACTTCCGGTGACAATATAACAATGCGGCGCTCTTCCCTGTTACGAATTGCTTTGTCAGAGGCGCGGGCGCGCGCGCGCGTATGTGCGCTGAGAATGCGTCGACTCTTTAGACTGCCATGGAATGGTGAAGAGAGACCGGGGGTGGGTTTTCATTAGGCGGCCCTTTGCGAAAAGGCTACGCATTTTGCATGATAGCTACACCGAACAAAAGGGTTGAAATCTTCATGTCTACATCGCGTCGGTGCTGGAAGAAATAAGTATCTCCCGCATTGATAGCGTACGCGAAAAACGAGGGCAAGATTATGAAAAGTGGATGAAATTTAAATTTCTTGTATTTTTTCGTCATCTGAATGCGCGACACGGGTGCGCGAGTGAGTGTATTTAAGCGTTTCCTACAGGCGAAGGTGATCTGTTAAATATTAATAAACGTCAGCTGAACACCCCTCATCACCGGCAGGCACTAAAAAGCATCGCCGCCGCCGCTGCCACCACCGTCTCCCGCGACCAACAGCGCGCGAAGAGGAAACAAGTCGACAGTGCACTTGACAGCTTACTCCTCGACGTCGCGCACCAACCTGATACATACGCGCGCTCCTCATATCTTCGCTCCGAAGAAGACGCATTGTCAGTCGGCTGCCTCGCAAGTTTATTTTACATGTATGAATAAATAAGAAAACTCAAGTGCCTTGAAAACTCCGCAGCGCGAGAAAGAAGTGATTTTCCTCATAAAGAAAATCTGTGCAAATTTGTAACACGAAGGGCCGAATCGAAAAAAAAACATTTTTTGATATACTTTTTGCACGCTCCTTCTTCTTATTCCTTGAAATACTAATTGATGAGGCTTAGCGCGAGAAATCCCAAGGGATTTACATTGCACGCGCTTACGTATCGGTATTGTCCCATTGTGCAGAAGTTGTATTGTGCGCAGCCGCTCTTTTTTCACTCGTTCTCTTTTGGTAATTTAGTGCCGGGGCGCCGCCGAATTGATAATTATTCAAGCGTAAATTGGGTTGGCAAACGGCGCGGCGCGCACACTCGCGAAATCGCACAATGCATGAGCAAATTTAAAAGTGCGTTTTAATGCAAATCGCTTCGAACTCGGCGTGCGCTGTCTAAACAAAAAGCGCATTTTTGCCTGTACTTCGACGGCCATTTCATCGCGTGGTTCGGCCAGAAGGGCCTAAGTGTTTTATATGTACACACGTAGTGTGTTGCAATAAATTTTTTAAACAAATTTCCGTAAACGCCCGCCGCCCGCTCGCCCGCTGCGCCGCTTTGGAATATCAAATACACGCGTCAACTCAATTGCGCGTTTTATGGAATGCATGAAGTGTATATGGCCTGTTTATTCATATATGCAGACCTTTTCCTTCTTCGCGAGTGGAAATTCCGGCCGTGAAGGCTTTAGCAAGAAGCAAAAAAAAAGAGCGCCGCCGGCGTATGGGGAGACTATTACAATAATTTAAAGCACCTTTTCCAGCCGAACAACATCTATCGCTAGTTCGTAAATAGTCTTAGAATGTGCGGTTCGAGCGAAAATGGTTCTCTACCCATTAGATCTATCTTAATGCAACGAATTCTAACAGAAAAAATTGGAGGGTGCGGGTTGATTGTGCTCATTGCCTATAAAACTCAAAATGTATTGCACGTATTTCTCCATTCGATTCCGCTGCAGAAGCAGTAATTTTTTAAATTTCGAAAACTAAAATTTGTTATAAATTTTATATATAAAGTATCAAGTTAGAAAGTGAACTTGAGCAAAACATAAAAGTAGCTATAATGTTCAATGAAAATAAGCTGAGGCAAAAACATATATAAAACCACGGCCGGTAAGCTTCGAAAATAGGGTGGCGAACGACGGTGGCAAATGCGATATGTGCGATTGCACATCGAACCACCGCCAGCGGCGGTTGGGGTTGCGACGGCTGAGAAAGGAAGGTGGGTAGCGTAAGAGGTGTATTGGATAGCTGCGGGCAAACTGCGTGCCTCACGATCGACCTCACACACAAAATGCGGAAGACTTTCGCCGATATTTATGGGAAAACGCCGGGAGACTTACAATAATTTTCACGAAGGCGCACACGCTGAAAAACAGGCACAAATCATCCGGAAAAACAAAAAATAAATAAGACGCCCCGTCACTCAGCAAATAAACGCACTCATTCGCCGCGCGTTCTGCCTGTTTAACCAGCCGCCCGAACACGGCGAGAAACCGAACGAACTAAATAATCAAGCGCGTTTAAATTAATTTCCTCAGGTTGCGCGCACAACCGCACACGAAAAATCGACTTTATCCTTGTGATTTTCCAAGGGCCAATCTGCGGCTACGTTGAGGTCGTTTACAAAAAGCAATAAAACGCGGTCATCCAGGCAATGACAGGATGAGTTTCCAGCGCTAATGAGCTTTAAAGTTGCTGCATCCTGCTAAGCAGCAAACGTGCGCGATAAACGTGTGTGCGTGTTTTACACACATGCTGTGTGTTAGCCCGGGAGCGGTTGAAGAACACTTTAAAATTTTAACAAGGTGCCGAATAACCTGATGACTTCAGGACCCGAATGATAATTACCCGCGGTGGCTCGCATTATCTCGGCGTTAAAACTTTTACGATAAATAACGTCTCATGTGTAGCGCTCCCTCTCTCTCACTTCTGCCGCCCCCGGGTTAAAGTGGTTGAAACTGCGGTACAATTCAGACAAGCTGAATTGCCGAAAGAATCGCGAGAATTTATTCGTGC
This sequence comes from Anaulacaspis nigra, assembly GCA_030264675.1. Taxonomy (NCBI): domain Eukaryota; kingdom Metazoa; phylum Arthropoda; class Insecta; order Coleoptera; family Staphylinidae; genus Anaulacaspis; species Anaulacaspis nigra. The sequence goes on from JARJDV010004540.1 coordinate 33,742, forward strand.
GCCGCGAATTAATAGGAAATTGGCACGCAATATATTTTCGCATTCTATTCGTGGGAATTTTCCATGCATGTTTATGCACTAAATATTACGCAATCAAACGCGAGAAGGAAGGAAGGAAGTCGACTTTTGTACTTTGTGAATTCTTTGGAAAATTACCAGCAACCAGTCGCATTTCATGACACTTATTGAATAACTTATGCGGCGTATTTAATCGGTCTATTTTCGCAATTCTAACCAGAACAAAACGCGTCTATTTTAAGGTTTCGATACGTGAATATCGATGGACATCAATTGACAGTCGACGAGCAGACACAATCAGTTTGATGAAACAAATCGGAGCACGTATTGTCGCGGCCGTGCACGAATGAATGGGGGGAAAAGCGCAGTGGCAAACAACCAAAACGTTGGAAAAATAATCGAAATTGTAAACCGGATTGGGTAAAAAAAAGCGGGGAGCGCGCGAATTGAAGCGCAAAAACACCTTCGCATCGGAGGCAATAATGTACGTGCGATGCATTTTTCGGTTATAAATCCGGAACATGCAAGCGTCATTTATTCCAGCATGGACAAGCCACCGGCAGCGACGGACGGCAGTGGCAGTGGCGGTGGCGGCGGCGGCGGCATGTAGCGCATATGCATGCTATCTCTGTGTTTGTGTGTATTTCGCGATGGGTCGTCGATCCGCGCCGCGAACGAGTGCAGATGGGAGAAAAATGCAATATCTATCCATATTGATTTCCTATCATCGCGACGGTGCGTCGTCGACCTCGTCAATATTGTTGTTGCTTGAATGCCCTCGTCGATGGAACGACGTTGCTTATTTGTTAAAAAAAAACAACGGCTGTCTTCGTCCTCTCCTGCGTTTCCCCGATGATGTGTTTGCGAATGCGCTCGGGAAAAACAACCACCGAAATGCGGGGCGGCAAGGTGTCGATGAAAAATTTCGCACATTTCGCAGAATCGCTCCACGCGCCGCAATGAAAAAGGCGTCGCGAGCGAACGAGCGAAAATGCTTAAAATGATGTTAAAAAGCCTCCGCAATGCGCGGCGCGCGCCCGTGAGTGAGTGTCGAAAACGGTGGCGGCGCAAATGCGAAAATAAATCTGCGGGCCGAGTGCAAACGTGCGCGAATCGAAGTGGAATGCATATTCTCGGTGGGTCTATTCATCATAAACAGACGTTCTCGAAATACATTATACCGGCAGACGGCAGAGCCGACTCGACGCACACCAGAAAAATATTATATAGAGATATCCAATCCAGATAAATAACGAAAATTCCTCGCTCACACGCCCCCAGCCGCAGCTCGCTTTTATCAGCCGATGGAACGCGCCTCAACTTTTTCCTTGCGGACGAAAGAGAGTGTGTACAAGAAGTGGAACACACGCGAGAACGAGGGTTTAACCTGCCGTAAACACCGCATAGGTACGTTCCACTTGGGAGTTTGCCTCAACTCATTCTCAACTATACAATGCTCGTACGCGTTCCGCAGCCACCACCACCAACTATTATAAAACGAGAGAAAATAAAAATAATATTACAATACCGCCACCGCTCCCCCGATCTCGACCTCTGCGGAGATAAAATTGTTCGAAGAATCCGTAAAATCACAAGCAATATTTTATTGCGCGCTTTTGATTTTAACCCACTTTTTAAACCTTCGCCTATGCAATAAGAACAACAAGTCGAAGAACAAGAAGAAGAATGAAATAAAGAATAGCGACTTGAGACGCAAGAAAAAACACAATTTGTAAAAATTTAAAACCCGAGTAAAAGAAAACGCCAGAAGTAAATAAAATCTTTTTTCCCTCCTTCGTCCTGCGCGCGCGTTCGAAGAAGGAGAGAATGTTTTGCAAGTTGGAATTGTTCGAGGGTGTCTTCAGTTTTACAGCTGCTTTAAGGAGTGGGTACGCACGCCAAGGACAATGGAAAGTTCGGCTACGGCGGCGGCAGTCCTGGGCTGTTGAGCCAGCCATCAGAGAGCTCTCTTTACTTTTTAAACAACGCATGAGGAGTACGCCAGTCGATGAGCAACAAGAATGGGTACTTTTTCCACTCGGCGCGCGTGTGCGTAAAAGGCGCATGCCAGCCACATCGGCCGATTGCCTCTTAAAGTAGAATTTAACGTTGCAACTTTTAAAAACTTCCCACTGCCGAAAAGTTTCCCTATAATGGCGTTTCGAAAGTCTTCCTCCTCCTGCCTGAGAGGCGGCATCCGCAGTGGCAGTGGCAGCGGCAGCGGCAACGACGGTGTACGCTGACAACGCGTCGCCAATATTATGAAGAAGAGAAGCAACAAAGTGCACATTACGCTCATTTCGTATTGTGTATGATGACCTTGGCACTCTCTTCGTTGTCCGTGGGAAGTCCTTAAAACTTTGTCAAGTGATTGGAACAAATTAATGCGCAAATAAATGCGACACGAAACGTGAGAAAATCATGCATTAAACTTTGTGCGGCATTTTTACGAGTCCAACTCTCCGATTTTAGTAGGTATGTGCGCGAGTAATGCGGCAGTAAATTAAAAATATGCAACGTGTGATGTGCGAACGACGGCAGGCAGCGGCGTGGGGCGGGCGGAAGGCGGCAAGTTTGTCTCATGCATATTCGCGCCTTGCGCGAACATAATCTGGCGCGCATTATAAGTGCCGTTATGTGTTTTATAGATTAACGCTTTACTTAACGCTCGACGCGTTTCACGTGCAATGAAATTTATATTGAGGCTTATAAAACAAGATAATGTGCTATGGCACATAATTTAAAATGCTTCCTCCTTCTGCCCTTCTGGCAAACGCGAAAGGACCATCTGCACAATTTCTGCAACGTCTCACATCCCTCTCGGCTCATATCCTGATCGCGAGCGGCCGCTAAACACGGCTAAATGGGCTGTAATTCTTCCACGTGTTTTGCGCCAATTCAAATCACCATAAAATGTTGTGAATTTTAAACAATTTTTAAGATTTACTACGTCTAACGCGTATTTTTACATCCCTCACATTGCAATATGCATCCGAACGAAAGCGGAAGGTAAATCCAGTGAAGAAAAAAAACGCCTTTTTAAACGGCGGCGGTGATGGCAGCTTATCGACTTAGATGTGTATTTTCAGTAAAATAATCCGCGCTTTGGAGCGCGTTAACGTTTCAGCCGGCGCACGCAGAGCGGCAAAAACGCCAACGGAATGACGGCAGGGCCGAGCGAAGGATCTATATTCTATTGAGAAGTGTCTGTATACCTTAAGCGCTTTTCTCAGCTACTACGACTATCGGCTGCTGGTAAGCAAGAAATCCTCAAGAATGGCAAGCGAACAGCCGGCAATGTTGTCCTTATCCAGCCAAACACATTCGCACCGCGTCTCGTGTTTGAGATGGATGGTTTTATAAAAGTGGGCGAGAAGCAGCGACAAAATAAGCATGCGATATTAAGTCTCGGTTTCGCGTATAAAGATGGGGATATAATGAAGGCTCCTGAGACTCTTTGCGCGCGGGCGACGCGGAGCTTCGATTTATAACACGGCACGTTCGCTCGAATCGATTAAAGAAGATTTAAGCGCAAGAAGCAACCGATTGGCACTCGGATTAAGTTTCAGCGCTTTGCAGTGAAAAAGCCGCACCGCCTGCACGAGTTTAATATTTCCGCAGCGCACGGCCAACTACACATACTCGCCGCGGCGCGCCGCCCGCATTTACCTGCCGCTAAGAACTTTATGATTGGTTCGCGCGCATTTGTTAAATATAATTTCAGCTGGCTTTGGCGCGAGATTAAAATATCATCGCGCGACAAAGAAGCGCGCAAACAAACTTGGCGCAAACTAGCGGCTGTGAGCGCGCGAATACAGGAATGAATTCGCTTTCAGCCGGTGCGTTTCCCAGCAGGAAGGGTGAGTGAGAAGTTCTTAAGACTTTGCTCCGCGTGAACGGCGCACCTGACGACGACTTTCGCTAATCCTTTCAAATCTCATTAATTGCCATTTGAATGCATTATTTCTCGATTAACGGACGGTTGCGCTGCGAGCAATTAACGGTTATTATTATCCGCCCTTATAATATTGCGTTTTGCGAAGCGCATTTTGCGCCACTAATTAAATGCAACGCCGCCAAGAAATTATTTTCGTTAAATGTCGTGGCCGCGCCTGCCTGCGAATGCAATTCAAAACTGAATGATTGAAATGATTAAAATTAATGAACGACGCACACATTTCCAGCCGCCGCTCGAAAATATTTACGGTGAAAAGTAAGCAAATCGCAGCAAAGTGCTGGGGGTGAACTGAATGCGCACCGCCGCCGCCGCGAGAATAATGACTGTTGATGCTTGATGGCGTTGCTGCTACTGCTGCAAGAACACATTGAAAATATTGCTAGCGCGAAAACGTATGAAAGCTATTAGTGCATGCTACCGTTTGCAGCCCCCGCAATTCAATGTTGTCCGCGTGTGACACATTTCAAAACGAATAAATGTCGCTGCAAAGCAAGGTGCATTTCTGTACGGTGCAATCTAATTGATGCATTTAAGTGAAACTAAATGCATTGCTTGATTTTTTGCCACTTTCGGCCACAAGGTAAGTAAGAATGCAAACAACGTGCACGTTTAGCGCAGAAAACGAGGAGTAAATAAGGTCGGCCGGTGCATGAATTATGTGTAAAATATAGGCTGACGGGCAGGTTGGTTTCTAACTGGTATAAAGTGGTAACAAGTGTAATATATGGCGAGCTGTCGCTGGCGCGGATGATAGACGATGGAGTTGGTTAGGTTTTCACCCAATTCTTGCACCCACTGATTCATGAAGGGCGCACAAGCGAGCGGCGCACATGTCGTCCGTCCGAGCGTCCGCGCGCTACCACTAAGGACGAATAAATGTGTGCGGGGCGGACGAACGAAGAAGGACAAGTCGCATGTACGTACGCTACATAAAATGCCTATTAGGCTAGCCGAGAGCGCGAGTGACATTTACAAATCTATCCACGGCCGCATTATAACCCATCCGAAAATCTAACAAATCTCTTAGCATTTTCTCTCCACTTTATCCACTGCCGAGCAGGCCAGTCTTACGGGCCACACACAACCCTCGCCAATCGTCCCATATTCACTCGCCGGAACAAAAGGGAGGAATAATCAATTCGTCTCCATAAATTTATATCAGTTAGCGTGCGCAAAATCGTTGATGCTTATTTAATAGCATTCGGAATATTTAAGTGCATTTAGTTGCAATCACGACGAGGCACTCACTCTCGGCAATAAAGCGGCGTAAGGGCAAGAAATTGTAATTACGCATCGAGCGCAAACAGCCAAACGAGCACCATTTATAATAAGTCCCATTGGCATAGTTTCGGCCTGCCCTTTTAATGGCGGCAAATGCGCACTTAGTTGCAAATGCACTGCTGACATGTTCGTTCGTTCGCTCGCTCACACCACTACTTGCTGAGCAACAGTGCGCGGAGATTGAGAAACTTGCATATTTGTGAAGCGCGAAAACTACGCGAACGGAACGAGTTGTATGTGTTATTCCGCTAAGTACTTTGCTGATTATGGCCAGCGTTATATCTCTGCTACATTGTATGTGGGCGTCGTATTTAAGCCTATAATGGCCTTTCGGGGTTGTAATTGCGTCAAGTAATGACACTTGCCGCGAGTATCCAGCTAGCCACTCGCCCGCAATTTATGCGGGCGTATGTAAAATGATTTATATTTTATGAAGCCTACCGCAAGCCGGCTTTAAAACGCGTCCATACAGACGGCGATCGCACAATAAAAACTCGTCCGCCACTATTATGCACTTTATATCTCAATACGGCGCGCGTTGACATAATATTTTTATTATCCTTTACTTGCCCGCGTTTCTAAGTGACCTTCATGCCAATACGTATGGATATGCACATTGACTGTCTTTTCGTTTCGATCCTTTAATGCGATAATCAATAATTATTGCGTAAATAAATACGAATAAATTCGATTAAATAAATTAAAGCGGCAATTAAATTATTATCCTATATTTTCATAAAATAATCGCGCAATAATTAATAATGTCAACGGTGCATATAAAAAGCGACAAAACGAATGATTAATTCAGCAGTTAATCGGATTTTCACGGCTTGCAATGGTTTATTATTGTTTATTAAATAATTATGGACCGCCCGCTACGGGGGTGGAATTGCTAATAATTGTGCGCGTATTGAATCAGTTTAATATCGAATATAATTTCAATTAGGAAATACACCTACATAATTAGAAATCAATTGAATGATATCGAAGCTGATTATTGTCACGTGTACGGCACGCACGCAAATTGACAAATATGTACGAATGCGGTGTAGCGTTGGCGGCTGCCGTGGTGGTGTCGGCGCGCCGATGGATTTATGCGCCCCCGATGGTGGTTCGACCTAATTGAATTGCATTCATATGTAATTAATAATAATTAATTAAATGTTAAGTCAGCAGTAACCGCGTCGGTGCTGCGGGGCGGCTGTTGCAAAATGCGATTACCACCGGCGGGTTGTGCGCCGGGTAATATGGCGCATTGACGTCGATGGCGGCGGGAGCGGCGACGAAGGAGAATGCGCTATAAACGCACGGGAGCGTTACGGGGGCCGCCGAATTCAATGCGCAATTTCCCCAATTGAGAGGCGAATTCGCGCGAGCGTCCTGCTAACAATGCGTGTGATGCCCCTCGACGGCGTGCATCCAAAGAGGCGGCTGCGGCAGCGGTGGCGATTGCTGCATTTTGCTTCATAAACAATTCATTTCGCGCGCGCACGTCACTGAGTAATATCGCATTTAGAAATTGTATTCATTTCGCTAAGTGGCGATCGCATACTGGTTTGATACAATTACCTGTTAATAATAAAATTTGAATTGGTATTAATATCACAAGTTCACGAAGTACTCCCAATTTTTGAATTAATTATGAAAAATAATTATTTTCCCATTATCTGCTCCTAAATTGTTTGCAGCAAATTAAAACTCGCGCGATAATAATTTAAATTCTTAAATTTATCATGATAGTCATTACGCAGAAACTTTTTAACAATCCTCTTCACTTTGCCTCATCTTTCTTTTTTGTTTCGAGCATCGCGGACACTTAGCACAAAAAAAAGGGAGAAGGCAACGAGGTACTTCGTTTTCACACGGAAACCAGCAAATAATTTGATTATCCTCGTCAGGAGGACAGTTCTCCTAAGCATTCCTCTCTTCAATGCACATTTTTCATGGGCTCTCATAACTCGTAGCGTAACGCCGCGCCCGCCAAGAGATCTTTTTTGCTTCATTTTCACCGCCAATTTTTCTTTTCTCCAGCGCACGCGCAAACGCGTATTTAAATATTAAGTGGGTTACGAGTGGAATGTGAGAAAGAAAAATGCAACTCGCGAGTTATACGCACGTCGAACAACCTTCCTTCCATTCGTCCTTCCACTGGGTGTTCCACGCATTAATCCATAATGATGCATTAGCTTAATAACTGGAAGGATATTAAGCGAGCCGAAATTTAGGAGCAACTTCAGTATATGGTAATGGCGCGCTCGAAATGCTGGTCGCTCACGAAGAAAAAATATATGAGGCATGCATAAAGCGGGGGCGGCTGGTAATAAGAGTGTTCGAGGGTGGAACGAGCGCAGGCGGGCCGGGCCGGCTTACGCGGAATGTGTAAAAGTGAACCTTTAAAAAGCTTAAGAATCTAAGACCTGAAAGTATTTAAGAACGGACCCACTGCTGCCACCGCCGCCGACGCCGAATGAGTCCTTCTCATTACGGCCGCCTCCTTCGTTGCTTCACGACCCGAACGCGTTCTCTCCATGCATGCGGATGGGCTATGGGGAGATTAAAGCGACTGATATAAAGTTGATTAAAGTATAAAATGGCATTTTATAAGTTTTGTATGTGTGCGCGGGCGGGTCGCGCGCGTCCCGTACGCGAAGAATGAGCGCAGTGAAGCATGCGCGCTCGAGTGTTCGTCATCTCTTCCGATCCGGTTCGGGAGCGATGCGATGGCGCTTTTGCCGGATTGGAAATTGTTGAAATAATGCGTGCAGCTGGGCGATAAACGAAAATTGAAATTCGACGTTTCGCGAGCGCCGCGACGGGTTAATCGAAAGAGCCGCTTTTCGCGCTTTGTTAAACGCGAAGACGAATTGCATTTAAAGTCACAGTACCTTTTTGCGGATGACTGGCCAGCGATTCCGGGTGGGTAGGTAATTAATTTACGGTAAAATGTTTATGCATCACTCACCTGCAACAAAAAAGAGCGAGAATGATTATTTCAATACGTACACACACTTGAAAAAATCTAATTAAATGCTGAAGCGGAAACGCAACACAGTAGTGGCGCGAGAACAATAAGTCTAGTTTTTGCGCAATAAGAATGGAAACGAAACGAGCGCACACAGCGAGACAGTGTGAAAGACGCAAAGCAATGCAATTCGTTAGATAAATAGCGGGTGCATTTTTACGGTTTTACATAATGCTATCTAAATTAAGTTGCGTCATTTTTCCCGAGGTTTATTTCATTCGCGAGTTGCTTTTACTTTGCATTTATATCACGCCATTATTGCGGGACCGCCACTCAATTATTCAACGTTCTTCGAATTAAATCAACGTTTGCTGCCGCGATGCGATGCACGCGCATTTCGCTTGGCTCGCTCGACTTGTGACTAAAATAATATTTAATGTTTCCACTTTTAATTTTTCACCATATTCGTAAAAATCTCTTTTTCATTTAACTCAACGCAATTAAATAAAATAATTTTCGTTTTTAGCTTTATCGTAGTGAACCATTCTGCACTTTTGGCATTTGCAGAATTTTTTAAACTTGACCTAGAATTATCTCTGACCCCCGTAAAAAAGTGAGAAAACATCTCAATGAAAGGAGATTTGTATGTATGAAAATTACGAGGAAATAAAAGGCTGTAAACGCGACGCAATTGTCGCATTAAGTATGCACGTCTATTACTTTTGTCCTCTTAATGCGCTCGCCCATTGTCATTTGTTGGGCGCAGTTTATGCAGTGGCGTGTGCTGTGCACGTGGAGAGTGTCTTCGCATGCATGCATGTGCGATAAAGAAGTCGTCGTGATGAATGGTGGCGGCCGCACTTGCCAAAACAGCGATACACACACGCTCGCTGCCTGGCTGGCTGGCTGGCTTGCTGTTCACTTGCTTGCTGCTATACGCGAATTCATTCCAACGTCCAAGGAAAACACGCCACGAATGAGAGAATATTTCTAATTTAGAAATAGCAGCTGCATACTTGCGCGCGCTGTTTATGCGTCCCGAATGGCTTCCAAGTGTGCATAAAGTGTCGTTCATAAAGAAAGGTGCATTTTGCATTAAACTCACGCTTTTTGCGCTTGCCGAATTTAACAAAGTCATAATCGTTCGCAAAACAAGAAGCGTAAGGAGAGCGTCGAGTATTAATGTGTGTGTTTTGGTTACTTTCATACGGGCGAAATAGTCAAGAGTGAAACTATTGGGAGGCGGGCGAATGTCTTGCCGCTGCCGCACTCATTTGTTCAACTTTCAGGCGTTACGTTCTTCGGCGTTCAGCGCGCTTGAAACGTTTTGCTCGGACTGCTACAATATGGCTTGCTTTTCGACGGTGCCAGCAAGAAACGCACACCGCCATCGCCACGGCCGCCGTTGCCTACGCTCCATCGTACAACACATTCGAGTTTGGCAAAGTGTTCAACTCGTTATTAACTTCCGACTATTCGCATCACCCCGAATGTGAAGCAAGCGCCCTTAAGAGATGAGCCGCGTGCGCGGCTACCAAAACCACGAAACGATATTTAAATGGATAGGTTTCAAGCCGACCGCAAGTTATGCGTTATACTACCGAACTGCACTAAGTTAACTTTTAGTTAACTATGAAATCAATTTTTTGTTCGACTTATTAAAATTGAATTACTTCATACGCTTCTCTTGACTCGAAACTTTCGCCTCGTGGCTGCAAAAATTAACTAAAATTATAGTTGTGCGGTCGCTTCTCGCATAGCTAAATTTACATATTAGGTGAGTAAATAGGTTAAAACAGTTTAAATATATTTAAAAATGCGAAGAGCAATAAAACTTTATAAAAACGTTCCGAGTACTTAACGTATTTCACAAAGTTCTTTATGACCAAAAGCGATAAAATGCTCATAAATCATCGCACAATAAAATTAATTATTGGGCGACGTGCACTTTGTGGTCAATTGTGTTAATTTGCGCTTCTTGCCAAAAATTAAACACGCATCAATTTCATTTGGCAAAACCACAAATGAAACTAATTAAAATTAGCCGAAGTTGTGTTTTTCGTCGAATTTAAGTAAATATAAAATAAAATCCCAATTTAAATGCTTCTCTTTCATCTATTATTTGATTTTCCTTTCAATGTTTTTATAGTGTTTGTTGCTCAACCCTAAAAATCTGATTAAACATTTTTTTTGTCAATCATAAAGCACAAATATCAATCAAGAAAATCAGCTCGCATTTTTGGCATCTTAGCGACGAGCGAAATTCCACAATGACAGAACTGTCGTAAAAAAGTAAAAGTATTTTTTTCCCGTAGCGCCTTTACAGTGAATCAGCAAATCCATAAACAACGCAAACATTTTACGACTCGTTTGTTAATAGTTTCGCAGTAATGTAATTTCGCAAAAATAGCGCCGCCGTTGGCGCTCGACAAGAGGAAGGAGAGGGAAAAAATAGAAAAATAGTAAACGCACAGTTTTACAGACTTGGGAAATCAATCAGCAAAACTTTAAAACGTTCGCTTACTACTGCATGTGAAAACTTGCAATTAACCTGCTTGCATATACGAAAGAAAACATTGCATAAACTATATAAAAGTGCACTTTTTCTGTGTCGAAACGCAGCGGAAATTACACGCAGCAAAAAGTAGCGCACAGCTAACGACTTCAAAGTAAACGCAAGCTGCAATTTAAGTTTCTTCGTTAGTTTCTCCATTAATTGTTTGATTGATAAATTAATTGTTGCAACTCGATGCGATAAAACGCGCTCTGCAATTTGCTTTAATTTTATTACGCCGGGTAATTTGTTATAAAGTGTAACGCGCACTCTTTTTATTGCGTGCGGAAATTAGGCAATTTCACAAATTTATTGTGTAAATAAATGCGCACCAATGAGGCGCGTAAACTTTTGACCATACGCCCGGCGTGTACACGCACACCGCCCCCAAAAAGCGAAACGCTAATGAGTTAATAACATTTACTATTTGCTAATTAGCCGCGTAATAATATAATGAACGTATACCCAATACAATGGCGGTTCAGCTCAGTGCCTGCAATCGGAAAGCAATAAACGCGCCCATTGCACGAAAATTTGCCAAAATGTGCGCTCGCGCCCTTTTATCAAATTGGCCGATTGCATCGCAACGAGCCATAACCACGAGAGACGGAATTTGCCTGCGCGCGTTTACGTGAGCTACTGCCTCGTTATTGTAACTGCCAACAATAATGATATTAGTCGAAAACTATGAATCCAGGTTATGCGTTTGTGCATTACCAATTCCATTTGCAATCATATTGCTTTGCCATTCAAAATTGTTATCCACTAAAATTACAGTGTTTCTCAAACAGATACTTTCTAAAATTTCAAAAATATCTGGTTAAAGGCAAGTCCGAGAAAGTTACGCAATGTGATGAATACTAAAAATTATTTCTAATTTTTAGCAACATGGTGTTTATTGACTCTCGATTTGAAACACTTTTAAAAAAAATTGCATTCAATTATTTTGCATTTCACTAAGTGCAGCTTTGGAATGATTTGAAAATCGCCTTCATTGTCTATATTTCAGAATTTGCTCGTATGCATATGGCATTCGGACATTTGGAAGCCACTTAATTGTGCAGCACCCCGCCATCTGGTGGTACTACACGTATGCAATTTAAGGGTGGCTTTACATTCATCGGAATTAATGTTCCTCTCAACTGCATCTGCAAACGCTAAATTTTCATAAAGCACATTTTATTGCGCTTACAGATCCAACTAATTGCTAATTAAATATCATTTTAGTTCCTTGCCCATTTGCGTGATTAAATTATAGGTTTACTGCATGAAATGAAAAATATTTTCACTCGGATATTAATGCATTCAGAACATTTAAAAGTATAACGCAAAGTACGTGAAATAAATCTGCAAATAACCCCAAATCCTTATTGCATTGTATCGCATTTTGCAATGTGCGTTGGTTCGCCGCGCACTTCCTGCATAAAGGTAAAATAACAAAAGGTTTCGAGTACCGCTGGGAAATCTATACGATTTTCGTTTTTCGCTATGCGCATTCCATTTCTATTCGCGGCGCCACCACCACCAACACTGCTCCTCCGCGTGCATCGCGCGAAGAAATAGGTTGCGCGCCGCGCAATGAGCGAAACGTCAAATCCACGAAGAAGCAACAACGCACACCGAGTGAATCGTTGAGTACTCTTTCGCGCTGACTTACAGCCCCATTGCATTTCGGTCGAGCGTCGCAATAAGGAAAATTGTGCCCCATTGCTTCAGTCGTGTGTGCGTGCGCCGCAAGAGCACTGAATGCGTGCAGCAGCGCAAGGACGAGGACGATAGATTCGCTGCTTCAGGTATACACACAAAGCGCATTCAACTCTCTCCGCCGCTGAAGGAGTGATCAAATGTGTGTACTTTTGTTGCCCTGCTTCATTTCATCCAGTACGACGCGCACGGCCCGTCGAATAAAACACATACACGCGCGCACGCATGACATCCGAAGAGAGCAGATGAGCACGAATTGAAGTGTAGTTGAGTTGTGTGCGCTTTCTTTTATTTGCGCGAAGGAGGAGAGAGCCGCTCCGCTTTTTTCATCAGCGCATTTCGCCGGTGTATCTATCAGTGCACGAAGACGTTGCGAATTGCTTTTGATTTCTTATTCGCGAGAGGACGACGACGAGGAATTCAATCGGGTTTGAAATTAGAGATTTTCATTGCGCATTGACGTATTACGGCAGGCACGCGCAACTGTGACAAACGAATAATGAACATTGAGAACGCGCGCGCAAAAAAATGTGCTTCTTCTTATTCGAGCGCATTGTGCGTAAATATCAATTTTCTTCAAGACCCGATAAGGACGCCGCCTTATGTCGGATTAATTTTCTACAATGCTGATTGATTTCGCATTGATTGATTCGCGCATCTCGTAAATTAATCGTGAAATTACAATGTCACTTGAAAATATAATCACTCACCAACACTTTAATTAATCTTAAAAACAACAGGCGCAAAAACATCCTAAAGAATATCATGTTCGCTGAATGAGGGGGAAAAGTGTATTAACTTATTTCAATGTAATTTGCCGCGATAGAAGATAGTGGTGCAACAAATTGAAACGCTACCCGGGCAAATGCAAAACGTAATTGAAATGCTGCATTGCGAATAGGAAAAGTGCAGCACATACGAGATATTCCTGCACGCCAAAAGGTAATATTCGCGCAATGTGGCGCTCAACATTTTTTCCTTTTCGTCGCCACCGCCACCGACGTCGTCGTCGTTGGAGGTTCATGGAGTTTCTGTTTGCTCTTCGTCCTCTCTTAATACGTTCGTACGCCTTTAAACCACCGCCCGCGCATAAGCAGTTAGAGTTCAATATAGTTAAAGAGTTCGCTCGCTAGTTGTTTGCGATGAAAACTAAAAGAATCCCGGAGAAAATTGAAAAACAATAAGTAAGTATAGAAATATGCGTAATCAACGATTGCAGCCGTCGCCCGTGGAAATTTCTACGTGCTTACACTTTTATGCAACTCTCGGGGAAAGCACAAAACCAGAATGCGTTTATGAGTATGTATTGCGTGCAATGCGACGTTCGTTCGTATGCACGCATTTTATTCATGGTGCACGTTAGAAGCATTTAAAAAATGATGTAATTACACGTTTGCTACATTTTTTTCAAAAGTAATTTACCTGCTTTATTTCTTCATTCCTCATGTCATTACTTGTGCGTTTCCCATTTATATGCGCCGCTCGGCAAACTCAAGTGCTTCAATGTCCCTCCGCTTTTTTCAACACGCGCACCGAGCGCATTTATGTAAAATATATGCGAGTAGCGCGCCGAAGAGTATGAGGAATTCAAAAGCATGCAGCGAAGAAAGTAACGCGCCGTGGCACGGACGTTGAAATAATTACATAAAAACGCGACGAATGTACGCGCGTCGCACGACGATTACTTCTATTTGTAAATTCAAGTTGTTAATTGTTATCGCTCCACACCTTATAAACATGCTAATATTTGTTTTCTTAGCGCTTTATGCGTTTTCTCTTCTTTGCCCCCCATTTCGTTTCGTTTTTACGGTGCGCCTGCACAATTAAAAATTAATTTTAAACTTTACAATGTGCCTCCGCATTGATGACTAGATAACAAGCTTTGTTGCGTTCTAATGAATTGTTCTCGAACGAGAATTCTTCAATTAACTGGTTTGTCTTGCGCGTTCAGCATGCGTAATTTTAAGAGCTTTGAAGTCTAGAGTTAACATTCCGATCGTATTTTCATAATTTCTAATTTAATTTCAAGTCAAAATATTAATACTTCCACGAAATTACAATTTTGCGCAGATTTCGAAAATCAAAATTTCCATAAATCCAATGGGCCCCCATCGGATTTTTGAAATGCAACTAACCAAACAATTGCTGACGTTAACATGAAATTTTAATTAAAATAAGCAGCTAAAGATTAGAGCACAACAAAATGGAATTGAAACGGTAATTTAATTCATCATATTTAAAACATAACATTTAATATGTCACATGAAATTACGTGTGTACAGTATGTCGTCGTTATTTTTCGCTCGGTAGTAATTCAATGTGCGATACGGAGCACCAACATTATTATTCCATTAGAGTAGTCGAAAAGTTTGAACCCATGCATAATACGATGACTACAACTATAAGTAATATTATAATAGTTTTTTACTGTTCTCCATGCTTCGAAGTACGTATGCTGGGACATGAATACGGCGCAAAAACACAACCGTGCGGCTAAAGAACAAACGCTGATGAGCATGTGCCGCACGCGCACGTACAATTATTTTTTTGCAAGTTGTTGTTGTTGTTGTTGATTTTGTTGTGTTCCTTTCCACACACGCGCGCTCGATGCCATTCCGCTTTCAGCCGAAGCCGGCACAGTTGCATGGGAATAAAAACGTCAGCCACGTGAAATTTCGCATTGTTGTTATATTTCCAAGTGGAATCTACGTGGAATTAACTTATTGTTTATAATAACTAAGTGTAACTGACACATGTAACCCACATATCTCTCCGTCGACTCTTTCAGCTTCAATGTCTATTGCGGTTTTTTCCACCGGCTTTTCGTGTCGCGCCAACGAATACGAAACGTATGCGTGCTAGTAATACTTGTGCATTTAGTGTATGGATTATTCATGGCATACAGCGCTGAAGAGTAACAAACGAATACGATAGTTGGCAAATAATGAAAATATTATTACGTATTGCACGTTGAAACCAACACTCACCGATTGTTTATTTAAGCAATAGCCTGTGCTTGTTGATTAATTGCTATTTCGTATTTGCTAAACGCACGTGAAAAAAATTGTACTCAACTTTTAACCACCGAGTAGATTTTTTATAATACACATTTTGTGATATATTGTAATGAGTACTCGGAACGCGTGTTTTACAATGGCTTCATGCATAGTTTATCGATGCAAAGCCGTGCATTATGTAAGTGTAAGCAATGTCAACTTGTCACTAATTCATCGGTTTATTCCTGCCATTCTCGCACGCACATTGTTTATTGGATGGCTACCAACAAATCCATAACTGTGCAGCACGCTTACACAATTCCAATCAATTTTTAGTCAACATCAATTCAGTCGTAATATTTATAAAATTTATCATGTAGTTTAAGACCAATTAGAGTATGTCGTGACAATCAAACAGATGTGCTGCTCTTTAATTAATTGATAATTTCAATTTCAATAAATGCGTAAAAGAAACGATTGAAATTATTGCATTTCAGTGCAGCGCGCATATGATGAACGTCAAAGTATGATAAAGGGATCGAGTAAATCCGTCAATGTAGGTAACTGGAACATTCTGATCGTGTACGTATATTTTCAACGCGCTCGCACGGCTGCTGTTTGCTTTGACAATGCATACATTGGTTGATAAATTACTCGCTGCAGCAACTTGCTATGCTCCCTCACTCACGCACATCCACGCGAATGCGGAGAGAGTAACCGAGCTGGATGGTTAATATTTATGACTTACGAACACAGCACATGCAACCACTCATTAACTACAAACGCGCATTGGGGAGCAACCGAATGCGTTTGTTTCTCGCGAGCGCACGCGTGCGATATTATGTCAGGAGTGATGTTGTTATTGCGAGCAGCCAATATTAAAGTAATTGCGTTCGAAGGGAATTTGTCTCATTAAATGTGCCTCTCTAAACCTGACACACAGCTAAACTACATGCAAAAATGTTTTACACTGCATTTTTTAAAATCGGAAAATATCCAACCCGACCACATACCTAACTACTTGCGTTAAACCTGCTGTAATTTAATATTTAATTTAAAATACATACGTCATGTGATTACTACAAATTTTAATTAGAAATTAAACCCCGGTAATAAAGCCGTAATTGAAACAGATTTCCAGCAATTAAATATTACAAAACACATTGCAGTCGATAATGAAAAAACGCGCTGGATTTGTGCTTAAATTCGGCGTGAAAGCGAAACGGCCGTTTGGGTTTTTTCGTCAAGCGAACGAACGCGGCGGTTAAAAAGTCCAACTAGAAGTAGCAGCAGCATTCATGCGATCATTAAAGAGACGCAGCACATCGTTAAATCGCAATTAAGAGTCTGACTGGCCAAAAAAGAGAAAAACGTTTGCTTTTAAAGTGACGACTTCGCAGTGCGCTAACGAATTCAAAACTGTATCAAAAGTGCGCTCTTATTATAAACACAAATATATGCGGCGGCGATGGCGGTGGTGGTGGTGGTGGTGGCGTCGTGCACGTAACCATTTTTGATTCTTTATTTTGGCAGTGCTGCAAGTGCTACCGCTGTGAGAAGTTCGGCGCGCTGAATTATTCCTTGCAAAGGCAAATAAGTCGAAAACACACTCTAATTTAAATTAATGATATTTAAGCGGGCGCAAAGCACATTCAGCCGCCCCCGCCGGAGAAGTCTTGACGGGCAAGAATGAAAATGAATCCGCCTCACCGCCGCGCTGTGCCGCCCTGCGTGCGCCCCCAATGCGACTGCCAAAAACTTCTTATATGAATTGCTAAATAACTTATTAATACGCGAACGCACAAGTTTTGTTGTTTCACGACGCGGGTACGCTCAAGCGCTTATCGCACATTAATGAAAACTTTGTTTACGAAACAATTTCCACACTCAGCATATATCATCGGAATCACATTAATTTCGCGTCGGCCCGCTTGCCGTGAATTCGCCCCGTTTTTGTAAAGGACATTATTATTTTTTGCTGTCAGAATTTTTGAACCGCGTATAATCGTTATCATAAGCCCTCCAACACAAAAAATCGCCATCATTCGCCGAAAGCAAAACGGCTGCACTTAATTAGGTTACTGCGAGCAAGCGCCGTCGGGGGGATGGTGGTGGCTGCGGCGGCTGGATGGACGAGCACAAACGACGCATGCTGTCCGTGTTGGTGGTAGTGGTGCGCCTCGTTGTTTTTGATGCTCCAAAAACGCTATGCAAAGTTATGCTGGGGGTGGCGTTGGCAGCAGTAGATAATGCGACAATGCAGGCAGAGCGATAGCAGCGCGCAAACGACGACAAAACAGTTTCATTAATGACATTATTTCCAATTCGTGGGAATACGAGACAATAATGGAATGAATTGTGTGTCAACAGCCAGAAACGACCACCGCAGGCGATGCAAGTGAAATGCAACTTGTTCGCTTATTAGAGTACTGCCTCGGCTGCCGCGACCGCCGATGCAGCGCTAACGCGCGCCAATGGACTACGCGTTGAATGCAAATATTTATTGAAATAATTATGAAATAATTGTGGTGTTTTTTAAACGGCTTTCTCTCGCCCTCTCACTGAATATAAACATAAACATTGTGCGCCGCATTTATAAATCACACTCGAGTCGATAATTTATACTGCAATTTGCATAATGCGTGCGTTACACACTAAAGCCACTGCCGCCTCCGTGCATACAATCGTACACCTCGGCGGTCGCAAACGCTCTCCTCCCTCAATGGGCAAGGTGCATATTCGCACACAAGCATGCATAAATCCTGCCGCCCCCATCGTATACATACGATACGTGCGTCGGCAGTGGTGTGTACGGAATTATGCGCGCAAAGTGTTAATTGATAATTTATGCATTCATGTCACGTACAATCAACCCCTTTGGTACTGTTCGTTAATTGCGATTTTTCGCATTCGCACACGGCTGCGTTCCGCGGTTTTGCGAATTCACGCAATTACGCCCTGCGGAGAGCAAATGTTTTAATTGCGCAATTATAACAACAATATAACACCCTTATATTGTTTTAATACCAGTAACTCACAGCGCACTTACTAAAGCAACATCATCATTATCATCATCGTCGTGATCAACGTTTGACTGACCTTTTTCACACCCTGGCAAACGTCGACGGACGTGTGTAAACAATAGAAATCAAAGACGACGGAAAGTCGGGGGTGAGTTCATGCTCTCGTTTTCGCTTACCTGAAACAAACAGAAAATGGCGTCAATGAATAAATAATGAAATAAAGCGTTTGATTCATTGCGAGCGTTTCCCTTTTTTGCTCAGCATGTGACGCTATGTGTTCGTTTCATTGGCGCTCATTTCACACGCTCAATTTTTATTTTTGGAAATGACGTGCTCGCCGCCCCCGATTTTGAATAAAACATCGGCGACGTTGACATTTTGCGCTCAGGCCTTTGCCCGCATATCGCGCGCGCCGCTCGCTGGTCGCGTCAGTTCAAATATTAATCGGAAAGCGGGCATACACACTGAGTGCCACCCGCCACCGCCTCCGCCGCGTCGAATGGAGTGGCAGCACTAAGCAACAATGAAAAGTACTGCCACCAGTGCACAAAATGTGTGGCAATGTGAGCCCTGCTGCAGCCTCACTAAAAACAACGAACGTGAAAAATACGAGTGTGCTCGCGCGTATTTCAGACGCGCAAAAAACATTTATGGCCTGAATCAAAACCAGCAGCCGAATGAATACTGAATGGGCTCAAGCGATTGTCGCATTTAATTATGAACGAGGTGGTCACGCGCAAGACTCGTAAATGCAGAAAATTGTTTAGAATATTAGCTACACACTGGACAAAATGTGACCCGTTCGGAAAGGACATGATTTGCGCACGACAGCTTCAAGGTGTCCGGGAACCGCAAATGCTAAATTATTCACGTGTTGATTATACTGTGATTGCGACACCCGCTGAATGCAAATTATTAATAATATCAGCGCTTGACACTTTAAAATTGTACCTAGTTATTAAATTAACGCATTAACAATGTAGAATCAATCTTTCCTTTCATGGAATGAAATAAATTTCCCGTTTAAAATAATCCCTTAGAAAACTTTAACCATTAAATAAAGCGACTCATCAACTAAATAATAAAAAATTAAATAATACATCGACGTAAGCAGCTTAAAAGCAAACACCCCTTTTTCTTATTCTCATTTTGCTTCCAATAAACAAACTGGAAATCAACAACAACATCGAGTGTTTTCATTGTAATTACCTGCATACTTATTACCTAGCATAAGTATAATACTGTGCGTACCTAATAGTTGATAGAAAAATACAGTTTATTCGAACAAAACGCACGTTCCTGCACTGATGATTGCAATTCCGCATAATAGAAATTGAAGCCATCGAAAAGTCGATGAAAGGAAGAAGCAACGATCATATGTGAAGTGAGAGACACGAGTTTACCTCGTTGGCGTTGGCGGCGGCAACGGCTTTGGCATGTCAGTTAGGTAAAGACAGAGTGAGAGAATGAGTGGAAGGAAAACCTATAATTTGTAATTGATATTGAAAATAGGTCAAACGATGAATATTGAAAGATCTGATGGCGTCGTTTCTCATGCATGCAACCAATACGCGCACGCCAACTCTATTTAGCACTCGTTGCACTTTGAAAACAGGCGGCAGCAACTGCGGCGGCGGCAGCAGCAGAGGCAAGGATGGTGGTGTGCGTACGAACAATCGGCATAAAATAGTCTGCCGTCGATTCAACTGAAGCGAACACATTATGACAATACACTTGTAGCAGGAACGAAATAAAATATATACGCTTGAAGCACTTGCTGTGCATTTGCTTTACACTGCTACTCTCGCTGCCTGCCAACTCGCAACATGTAACTAGAAGTTCCCCGTAATAGTGGTAGTAATGTAGAAAACTAGTAAACTAGCTGTAACACACTAAATTCACGCGCGAGTGAGAAATGTGTGCAACGAGCAATAAAATCGATTGCTGATTGCCGTACAAATGCGAAATTAAATATTTATTTTATTTTATGATAAATGCGCCAATAGTCCTCGCAGAAAAATCATTTAATATTGATTGGACGCGGCCGGGCATAGCACCATTGGAATGGGTAATTGCACCGGTAATTCCAATTTTTAAGCGCGATCATCCTGTAATTGCAGGTGATTTTTAATTAAAGCATAAATAAATACACTTAATAGCAAATTAATATCTTTAAAGTCAATGTTTACGTATTACTAATAGCCAGCAATGTGAAAAGTTAACTCATTAATTTCATCGCTCGATCGCCAGGAAATAAATAAAAATCAAGCGTAATTAAGAAATAATGTTGTAACGCGCATGTAGCGTTAATGATTTCAACGCTGCGATAATTAAACGAACTCGCCGCCTGAGGAAAAGTCAACTTCCTCCATTTTTCTACCTATCATCCGGGAATTTATCGCAAAACTAATCACATGACGCGTGACTTTATAAGATGTACGATATTGTTACACTTTAAATAAATTGCCAACTTTACTACGAGTGTTGCAATGCAATTTTTATGATAAACAATTCGCCGTCTAATTAAAAATTAGATACGCGATTTGATTGAGTATATGTGTGTGATGTACCTCGCCCATGTGAAGGCTCGCGCGGGTGATCGATGAAAAGTTGGAAAAAACTAGGCGCATGTTTTTCACTTTTCATTTTTTAATTAGCACATTATGGTGCAAAAACTTAATTAAGCACACCTTTCTGTTCGGTCGTCCATTAATTAATACTAGCCATAGCGTCTCAGCCGCCCTTCACGGCGAGCGACCTAGCGCCGCACCACGTCATGCAATTAAAAATCTTTACATGCTAATTAAATTTAATTAATGGCACATGTGCTTGTACATAATCAATATTAATACAACTATTCTTAATTCCAAGGTGTGCGTTTTTCAGCTGCGACAATTTTATCTTCCTAGTAAATCACTCTTGCAAATTGTATGTTGGTTGCCGTATAACATTACAATGTAATTAATTACGCAATTTTCGTCGGACGCAAAGATAATACATTAGCGTACAGATAATAATAAATCACTAACATGCTACTAATTGCCGTTTTGTATTCTACGTCGCTGTAAAATGTAAAATATCCAGTTATATAGTTCAGAGTTATAATATTCTCCACCGACGTGCGCAAAACTGAACAAATTTGGACAACAGCAATACATTTCTTATCAACGACCACACAACGCAGGTAGAACAGGATGACCTACATGTTGTAAACAAATTCCCAAATGACATTCTGTTTTATTTGTTTATAGGTGCTGATAATATAGCCAATAGTAGTATTTGGTTTTAAATTTTAATTACGTTAAATTCGTTAGAAATCGCCAGTCGTAATATTTTCCAGTAATATTGGCCACATAGTGTTCGGTTGCAATTTGTTGCGAGTAGTACACGGGAGTTCCGAAAAAATAAATAAATAAGGTTTTTATAAAAAGAGAATTACTAAAATTTTATCTTAGATTCATATTTTAAGATAAAACGCTATTTTTCTAACTAGTTACTTATGTTTTTGTACGTTTTTCATACTTTGCATAAACATGCGTTCGTTCTAAAATGGCTTCCAATTTGTTTATACTTGTTTTAATATTCGGTATGACCATATGTCACATTCAAAAGGGAGGGTTGGACATATGCATTCAATCTTAGATTGTCATGTTATTTGACCAAGTAAGCTCGAACTATAACATTATCAATTTCAGTTCAAGTAAATGTCCAAGTCCAAGTAAATATTAAAAATCCAAATAAAATTAAACAATTTTCAGTGTTTTATTATAAAATGTGCTGGAAATATGGGTAACAGGAGAAAAATGATCCCAAACCAGTAAAATCTAATGGAAAAAGAAAGAAAAAGGTAAATTTAACACTAGTCATCTATACCGTACTACTAGGGAAAGTCTCCCTGATGTTCCTGAAAAACATACTGTGTATGTTTTTCAAATACAATTTAAATGTTGTTTTTATTATAAATTTCCTTATTTCATGTTGCTTTTTCGAAGATTCATTGTTGATTATTGTTTTAGAAATGAAGATTTCTCTTCTATATAAATAAAAATGAATGTTGCTAAGCGCAAAACTCATTTTTATTTATATAGAAGAGAAATCTTCATTTCTAAAACAATAATCAACAATGAATCTTCGAAAAAGCAACATGAAATAAGGAAATTTATA